>BRDA01004151.1:160750-187112 GCA_036984385.1 Crenuchus spilurus | reverse complement strand
GGAGAATGTGTCTGAGACAAGGGAGAATATGTCTGAGTCAGAGGAGAAAGTGTCTGAGACAAAGGAGACTGTGTCTGAGACAGGGGAGAATATGTCTGAGACAGAAGAGAAAGTGTCTGACACAGGGGAGAATGTGTCTGAGACAAGGGAGAATGTCTGAGACAGAGGAGACTGTGTCTGAGACAGGGGAGAATATGTCTGAGACAGAGGAGAATGTGTCTGAGAAAGAGGAGAAGGTGTCTGAGACAAGGGAGACTGTGTCTGAGACAGAGGAGAAAGTGTCTGAGACAAGGGAGGCTGTCTGAGACAAGGGAGGCTGTCTGAGACAAAGGAGAAAGTGTCTGAGACAGAGGAGAATATGTCTGAGACAAAGGAGACTGAGATTATAATGATTTTCTGTGGGGTTAAATTGCTGGGGTCAAATTGACCCCAAAAATGAATGATGTTATTAAATATGAACATAATATGAGGGTTAAGCTTTACCCCACAGCTCCTCTGTCTAAGGCTGTTGAGGTAAAATATTATTGATAGCATGATACTACTTTTTTAATTTCCATTACTGATACTTCAGTATATTTTCTCTTTAAAAAGTACTGCACTTTAAAATGAGCAATTTTTTAAAGACATCACATTATATTGTGTGTTGGATATATCAGGGTAGACAGTATCCAGGTTTGGTGTTCATTATGATGTATATACATACATGGAAAAGCAGTCCAAGAGCATGGCACCAGTATTGGAGGCCATATATTACATATAAATATATGGATAGGGGTGTGAATCTGTCCAATAAATGGTGATCCGATACATATCTTGATTCATGCGATACGATACGATTCAGAAACTATATATTTTACCGATTCGGTTGGATTCAATTGAGTATTATTTTGATAAGAGTTAGTTGCACATGATGTCCAAGCATCGGTGGTATCCCTGGAATCTAATATGAGGCTTATAAAACCAGGCTGCAGTGGTGTCAACATGCCATGATGGTTAGTGTTACCCAGACATGTCAAATGTATCCATCATTATTATTGTTGTCAAGTCTGTTCTGACTCCTGGTGACCATATGGATGGCTATGCATCCCACTTCTGACACCAGGTTGTTAGAACTGTTTGTTGGTTCTGGGGTTCGACTGAAATACTGAGCTGTCTTATGCACATATGAACATATGAATCTAACAGTAATTGCCACTTGTTCTGCATTTAAAAGTTGTTCTTTGACCTCATTTTTTACTTTGTTATAGAGCTCTGGCACGCATTTGTCAGTAAAATACTGTCATGTTGGGATGTTGTACCGGGGCTCCAGTGTTTTAATCAAGTACTGAAAGCCCTCATTCTCCACCACACAGTATGGTCTTAAGTCTTTGACAATAAACCAGGCTATTGAAGCCGTTATTACTTTGGCTCTAGCTGAGTTGTGGTCGAGTTTTGGCTGGAAGAGAAGTCCTGTTTTTCTGTTTGTGTCCTGCCGTGTCTTTGGGCTAGCGGTGCTAGTGTCCTCATCGCCACTTTCACCATGTCGTCTCACCAAATAAGTGGTGAGGTTTGTTGTAATACCGGTGTACTTGAATGCAACTTTGCATTCTTTGCAAACAGCAACAGAATTGTCTAGCTTTCCATTCTTCATATAAAAACTGAACTTCTTCCAAACTTTAGATTTTAAGCTCGGCGGAGAGTTGTGGATAGCGTCAGACATTTTTGTCTTTCAGACGTGACTGTGACGAGTATCATGACAATTAATTGGACAGAGAGAGAGAGAGAGAGAGAGAGAGAGCAGCCAGAACAGCACATCAGCAACACCAAACCGTTTGACAACTATTTAATCGGGCCATCTACCGGTTCATGCTACAAATTGAGCGATACAGGGGTCCATGTACCGATGTAATCACATTGTTTAAGTCAAAACAGGATTTCTGGTGATTGGCTGGTCTCAGATGATCTTGGACGTGAAGATGCTGGATGTGGAGGTCCTGGGCTGGGGTGGAAAAAACACACACACACACATTTGAAAAAAGATACATAACAAAATATACATTGAAAAAGGATTAAAGCGGTTTGTCTTGGCAACTCATTATTGCAGTAATGCAGGTTTATTCTAGCATTTGAGTCAATATACACTGTCACACCAGTCACTACGCCATCGCTGAGGGCCTGCCGTCAGACCTCCAGCTTTCAGACTTAACGGGGGGGGCCGTTTAAACCAGTGGGGTGGTGTCATCCGTGCAGAGAATTCTCTGTTATTTCCAGGCCATTTTTCTGCTCGGAAGCCCGTTTGGGTGGCTGTACAGCACGGAGCAATCAGTCAGCCAGTCCCCTGCTGAGGGAAGCCTCATCATTAGGAAGATCCATATCAATATTTCACTCACACACTCCGCCGTGGGGGGATCCCTGTAGGAGGGCAATTCACTTGCTGTAGCCACTTCCAGCGCGAGTGAGCACAGATGTTCTGGACTCTCCCGTTTCGTTCCACACTTGGATCGGCCCTTTCCCCGGCTCAATGTTTTTCCTACATTCCTTTAATCTTCCGCCGGTTTGCTTTCCGTCTGCTTCTTTCCTACATCGTCTTTCATCATCCTCATCATCATATGCAGGCTCTTTCCCCGTCGTTCTGCCTCTCCTCCTCCTGTTGGCGGAGGTTTTGCATGCTCCGGACATGCTCTGGCCTTTGGAGGAGCGGGAGGAGATTGAGGTGTCTGCAGTAAGCGAGGCGGGCAGGTGGTCAGGGCGGATGCTTTTTCTCCGTGCTGGACTGAGGTGAGTGTCCATGAGTGCTGTGGAAGTCCCAGCAGCCTCTCGCTCTCCACTGCCCGAGCTGTCAGTGCTGTCAAGCTGCCCCGGAGTTGCCAAACCATGCTCAAAGGCGCACGGTTTCTGAATAAAACATGCTGCAGAGCTCTACACCGCTCCTCTGTGAAGAGGCTAGCTGATTGAGAGTTCTACAATAGAGCTCATAATATGCTGTGACATTAAGCAGGTTCAGCATTGATTGTTGTGTTTATTTTCCTGTTCTGAGACTTATAGTATGTATTGGATATATATATATAATTAACTTTTAAAACCTTGAACCAAAACACTTGTATTTCTAATTAAAAGAGGAGGTATATTAAGATTTTAATTGGATAAAAAGTAAATGTTGTATACAGTATTAATTAGTAGCAACATTAGTTATTTTTCCATGCTTGAAATGAATAAAAAAAATTCAGAAAAGTCCTTGATTGAATGTAAATTGAATGAAAATGTAATTAAATGCATAGCTTTGCAATTAATTATTTTGCTGCATATACATAATTGTGTTATGCATATTGAATATATAGCAATCTGCTGTTAATTTCCCTAGGCTTCTAAACATTCATAAATGTAGAGTATTGAGCTTTATTAACCATTAAGATCAAATTCCACTCAGAGCTACTCTTCTAAAGTAGGTTATAAGGCAATGACGCCAGTATTGGAGGCTGGCTTCTTTTCTGTGGCCCTCCCTGTATATATATATATATATATATATATATATATTAGTGTGTGTGTGTGTGTGTGTGTGTGTGTACCAATACCAATTATTAGTAATCAAGGCTACGATAACTGATATTTCTTATATTTCCATAAATGTGACATTTGTAAACATAGTTTAATTTTATCGGATTATAAAAACAGTGCTTCGAGCTTTAGATAACTACTGAAACACTTAAAAGCATGTTTGACTGTATTTACTCTACATGTGATCTACATTTCTGCCCAATAACAGATTGTAATACCCAGAGGTGGATAATCCAGGTCCAAAAAGTAAAAATTCCACCCCAGGATTTTGTTTCAACTGCCTTGTTGGTTCTGCTGCAGACACATGAAGTTGGAGCAAAATCCTGGGATGGATTTTTACTTTTTGGACCTGGATTACCCACCTCTACCAGATTCTTACTTGAATACAGCCCTGTTAGGAAGGCATAAGTGCTAAACATGCTTGTCTTCATTCCTGTCATAATCCTGTCAAGCCTGAATGATCAAATAATTGCCAAAAAAAAAAACCCAGTCTTTGGAATGTGGATGTTTATGTCACCTGACCAATTATGGAAAAACAAGAAAAAGAAATAACACTTTGCATATATGAGCTTTGTTTTGTATCATATTTAATACATCTAGAATCTATAGCTGACATCCTGTTGTTTAAACAAACAAAAACATACAAAACACACGTTTTTAACTCTTAAACACTGACTTTGCTTAAAGCTTTTACCCAAGTCATTTCAAACATGCATGCAGTACCTGGATGATCCACCAGGTGGCAAAATATGTATCTGATTTTATACATTAGCTTTTTCTTATTTACTTAATTGAATAAACATACTTAATATATTATTACTTATATAGTAATAAATTATGTAAGATAATTATGTAAATACTGATGATGTAGAGGTCTTAACTCAACTATGTATCCAATATGATACACTCGGCTTTATCGGGATAACTGCTTGTTTGCACTGGGCAGCATTTGCATGGTAACTGGACAGCACATGTTGTCCTGGTGCTGTAGATTTACAGTGATTATTGTCTTTCTGTGCACATGTTCCACATGGCAGTTGTCATTCAGCTGTTACAGAGTTTTGAAGCTCTCTTGTTTGAGGCACAGTATCCTACTGTTAACAGCATCTGATATTTTGCACTTACTGTGCTGGCAGGAGGCATCTCTCCACATTCATTTGAGTTGTGTTGCCGAGCAGATCACCGAAGGGAGCAAACTAATAGTAAATTAGTATTTTGTGAGGAATTCAAATGCGTGTTATCAACACTGTGGTATGCTACATTTCAGAAAAGTCTGGTTAATTGGATACTTATTCATATCTCTAATTAGAATATCCCGAGCTCTTTCGGCATATTTTCCAGTCTACGCTAATCAGCCATAACATTAAAACCACCTTCTGGTATCTACACTGATTGTCCATTTTATAAGCTCCACTGACCATGTTTGTAGTTCTACAATTACAGACCGTAGTCCATCTGTATACTTTGTTAGGCTCCTTCTTCCCTGTTCTTCATTGGTCAGGACTAGAGGTGGGTAATCCAGGTCCGGAAAGTAAAAATCCATCCCAGGATTTTGCTCCATCTTCAGGCTGCATATCTGCAGCAGAACCAACAAGGCAGTTAAAACAAAATCCTGGGGTGGATTTTTACTTTCTGGACCTGGATTACCCACGTCTAGTCAGGACCACCACAGAGCAGGTATCATTTGGCTGGATCATTCTCCACTGCATGCCACCACCACTTCAGTGTCACTTCAGTGCTGAGAATGACCCACTACAAATTATACCTTCCTACAAGCATCCATTGAAGAACAGGATGAAAGAAGCTACTCAGTGCTCAATGGAGCTGATAAAATGGACAATGAGTGTAGGTCCATTGAAGTGGTTGTAATGTTATGGCTCAAAAATGTAGTCTTTGTATGTGTACGACACAGTGTGTGCTAATTCACAAATTGTCTCCAGCTCCACTTGCATCATTTTATACCATACGAAGCAATGATTCATGCTTGCGTGGACGTTCACAGTGGCTAACAAATGATTCCTCCAGAGAAACAAATTCCTGTTTTTGAAGCACAATTCACACTCCTGCTCATGTGTGAGTCGAAGAAAAATGTGTTTTTCTTTTTTATTCACGCCACACCGAAGGTACATTTCCATCACAGTAAAATTAACATCCCTCTGTGTGGTACCAGAGAATGGTTTATAGTCCTCAAACTCGGTCTATAGTCATTTCCTCTATAATGGCTGTTTTTCTTTCAATGACTTCTGTTTACTTTCTACTCATTTGAACTGCATTCTTACACATATGGCTGTCCTTGGTCTGCTGCTGTCTTCACCATCTCTTTTCAAAGGGTACAGCCCTTCAAGCTCTTTAGTTTTATAGCAGTAGCAGGGATGTTTAATTTAAGGGATTGGTTGATTGATTTTTATCAGCCAATCAACCCACCCATCTGCTAGGACTCTCCCAATCACTTGTAATGTAAATATAGGAGGGTGAAGACTAGCACATGCCTCCTCCGATGTACAGGGGTTAGACAATGAAACTGAAACAGCTGGTTTTAGACCACAATAATTGATTAGTGGGTGTTGGGCCTCCTTTTGCAGCCAGTACAGGGTCAATTAGTCTTGGGAATGACATATACAAGTCCTGCACAGTGGTCAGAGGGATTTTAAGCCATTCTTCTTGCAGGATAGTGGTCAGGTCACTACGTGATGCTGGTGGAGGAAACCGTTTCCTGACTCGCTCCTCCAAAACACCCCAAAGTGGCTCAGTAATATTTAGACACAAAGACTTGCTGTCTTGGTCACAGATGCGCCAGCAAGACGTGCACCAACAATTTGTCCTCTTTTGAACTCTGGTATGTCACCATAATGTTGTGTGCATTGTAATATACTATATAACTGTGCTCTTACCTGCTAACTGAACCTTCACACTCTGCTCTTACTGGTGCAATGTGACATTAATGAAGATTGGCCACCAGACTGGTCCAATTTAGCCATGAAACCTCCCACACTAACACGACAGTGTTTCACTTTCATTGTCTAACCCCTGTATGTGAAGTCAGCCACCACCTCTTCTTAAACTACTGCTAATAAATCATCACTGGGAGGATCTCCAAATCTGATGCATCAGCTGACAGACACCTGAGCCAGTGGACATTGCTTAGTAGTGATGGGGAGATAACGAGTCCAGCAGCTTTAGGTTGGAAAGGAAAGTTGAGAGCCACAGAGTGTTTCCTGTGTGTAGGTAGATATGGCATCTGTGTGCTGGATAGTTGGAGCCTAAAGAGATATTATAATATGTTATATAACGGAAAATACAAAGTTTTCAATGCAGCCCAATAAACTAAAGGCCTGATTCAATGTTACAGATGTATGTTGTATTATTAACGTAAGCCTTAGGCTTTTTAAGTTAACATATGTATGAATAATGAGGACATGTCTCTAATTCCAGTGTAGTTTCCTGGATCTCGGTGACAGACAGCAGTGATTGAGGCCACATGCATGTACAGCTCACGGTCCTTGACATGGTGCCCAACAGCCAGCTATTGCCGTATCAGTTCTGCCACTGATTGGCTCGCTGTTGAAAGCGAAGTCAAGTGTAGGTTGGTCTTGGCACCTCAGAAGCGATTTTTCTCCCAGCAGCATATGCCTCGGCTTCGCCAGCTTCGCTCATGCATATGAAACCCCAGTGCGCGGGTGGTAGAGAACACCTAAGATGGCGGTGACAGGGGCGCCCGTGTTCTATATTCATACCCAGAGCTGTGTTTGACTTTGGCATTCTGGAGGAGTTTTAGGAGGGTACTGATGGTGTGTGGTGTGGAAGCCTCCCAGTGAAAGGGATTATGTTCTTGGATGGCCATATGCTCAAGCACCCCAGGTGACTACCGGCAGAACAGGAAGTGCCTCCTTTTTAATAAGAGCACTAATGCCTGCCAACATCATCCCTGTCACCAGGGTACAACCATCAGCTGTGCATCTCTATTCAACACACAGCTAACAAGAGAGCAGAGATCTAAAACCATTCTCTATGACTAATTCACATTACAAGCCTCAGTTTCTTTTTTTACCTGGGTGGTTCACATCTGTGTGACCTGTACTGTTGGTGTAATCACACGTTTGCTCAAACTCCCTGCATGTGCATATCCTAATCAATAACGTTATGTTATTGATCCATGTACAGTGTAAAGAGTAATTGACCAAAATGGGTTTTTCGTGGCTGATAATAGTGATATCATCTTGTCCTGTTCTTGCATCAGAGAAAATACACACTCAGAAAATTAAGTACAGATGCAAGTCTGATCTATGGTGCACAGTAAATCTGCCAGTGTTAAATCAACACTATTAGAGTTAAATTAACACTGAGAGTGTTACATTTTGACACCCTCAGTGTTAATTTAACTCTAATAGTGTTGATTTAACACTGGCAGATTTACTGTGTACCTCCACCTCACAACATCAAGGCCACTAAGATGCCACTAAGGCCACAGACAGCATGTTTAACCTAGGCCTGAACGATAATTCGATATCGATATTTATCACGATAAGAAAGGTTTCAATAATGGTGATAAATGTTTGCGGTATTTTGATATGCACTATTATTAGCTAGGCTAGGCTCCACTGTTGACAACTTAGCGATTTTGTCCTGGAAGTTCTTTGAAGTTTTCAACCTCATTACATATATATATATATGAAGGATTTTAGATTTTATATTCTGTCTGAAGCTCTTCTGTTTTAATCTGTTTACAAAGAATAAGAAACTTGGCCTCTGATGTCATTTAAAGTTCATTTAAAGTTATTTACTGTATATCGATAAAGAGGTCAAATTTGATGGGCATGACATTTTCCTTGTTTGCATATGAAGGCTATATGCAAATAAATGGTGACGACCACTGATTTTATTTAGCTGATTTTTATTTCTAAATAATTTTACTGTTATTGTAGGAGACTTCAATTCAATGTTCAGACATTAGTAGGCACAGACTTCCATTTTAGGGATTCTACCTTCAAATTACACTGCTCAAAAAAATAAAGGAAACACTAAAATAACATCCTAGATCTCAATGAATAAAATATTCCCGTTGAAAATCTTTTTTATGACATAGTCTTGAGACATTGTCTTGAGAACAATATAACATAAAAATGATCAATGTAAATCAAAATTATGACCCCTTGGAGGTCTGGATTTGGAATCATACTCAAAATCTCATACCACCCTCATGGAGTCTGTTTCTGACAGTTTGAGCAGAAACATGGATATTAGTGGTCTGCTGGAGGTCATTTTGCAGGGCTCTGGCTCTGCTCCTCCTGTTCCTCCTTGCACAAAGGAGGAGGTAGCGGTCCTGCTGCTGGGTTGTTGCCCTCCTGCGGCCCCCTCCATGTCTCCTGGTGTACTGGCCTGTCTCCTGGTATCTGCTCCATGCTCTGGACACTGTGCTGACAGACACAGCAAACCTTCTCGCCACAGCTCACATTGATGTGCCATCCTGGATGAGCTGCACTACCTGAGCAACTTCTGTGGGTTGTAGACATCACCTCATGCTACCTCTATGGTGAGAGAACTGACAAAATGCAAAAGTGACCAAAACATCAGCCAGAAAGGATGAGAACAGAGAAAAGGTCTGTGGTCACCACCTGCAGAACCACTCCTGAATAGAGGTTGTCTTGCTAATTGCCTCTCATTTCTACCTGTTGTCTGTTCCATTTGCACAACACCAGGTAAAACTGATTCACAGTCAGTGTTGCTTCCTAACTGGACAGGTTGGTTTCACAGAAGTGTGGTTGACTTGGAGTTACATTGTGTTGCTTAAGTGTTCCCTTTATTTTTTTGAGCAGTGTATTTATATCAATATTTAAATTATCGTATCAACCGAAATTAAGGAATATATCGCGATATACTGTAAAATTTTTGGCCATATCGTCCAGCACTAATTTAACCATATTAGCAAATTTGTCTTAATGTTATGGCTGGTGTCCAAAAGTACTAGAGTGATCTACTTGGCCTTTCTGAAATGAACTTCTCTACACGCTCCAAAACTGTGTTGTTCATTTTGTGCACTCTAAAGAAACAGTCTCCCTTATTAGAGCAGCTTTAGCGGGAATTTGTTAAAGATATTAATTATTGAAGTTTCAACTAAAGGGAGCGTTCAGCGCGGGCGAGCGTTCATGTGTGAGATTGAATAATTGAGGGATGACGTAGGTCAGAGAGAGAGAGAGTGGGAGGTGGGGGGAAAAAAGAGAGCGATGATGGCCATGAAAGGCAGACTCTTTGACCTAAGAGGTCAACGCAATTTTGTGCCGAGTAGCGAGAACCTATTTCACTAATGTTAAGAGTTCAAATGCTGGAAAACATTTTGTCAGGCAGCAAAGCTTCCCGCGTTGTATTTTTAGACTTCTCAAATTTATCCAGGATTGAACGTTTCCTTCTGTTTGTCGCTCCTGAAAGCGCCGCTCTCGCGGGTTATCGGCGCAGAGAGCTGTTTGTGTCTGCTACCCAGAAATCACCCAGTTTTTCTACTCATCTAATTAGTGACAGCTGTCTCTGCTGGTGCGTACCACACTTATAGCCAATCATTTTAATCAGACTAGCGGCTTATCCAGCTCTGCTTCTCCCTCTAGCACTTTGCCTGAAAAGGTAGAGAATTGATAATGGTATCTGAAGCCTCTTATTGTCACGGGAGAGCGGATAATCTTCATTACCTTTTAAGCAAACTTTATGAAGATTAATCATCCGGTGCTTGCTTGGAGAGATTGGAGCAAAGCCTCAGTGTGGATTGGGATAATGCGAAAGCCAGGTCGCCTTGCTTTCTTCATCTATGAGCAAGCTTGGCGGAAGTATCAGAAGATGTCCAAATGTTTGTAGACACCATTTCCGATAAATGCATTCAACTTAACAGCTCGTCTAGTCCCTGCAGAGGATAGCATCCCTTCTGTAGAGACAGTATCAGTGTCAGTGGCTGCTAAACGTTCTGTCCAAATGTTTGTGGACACCCTTTCTAATGAAAGCATTCAGTTACACTCATTGTTGGCAAATGTGCACACACAGCTTGTCTAGTCCCTAAAGAGCGTTGCCAACAGAATAGGACTCAATGGATCAAATAAACATGAGCCTATTGGCATCATGTCTAATGCCAGGCGTGGGCTAGAGATGACAGCATTGAGCTGTGGACCAGTGGAGCTCTTTTCTCTGCTCCATCCGCTACCTTTGGGCTGAGTTGGGGATGAGGTGGGTTGATCATCCAACATCCTGAGATCACTCACTGAATACAATCAAATCCTCACAGCAATGCTCTCAAATCTGCCTTTACAGGACAGTACAGACAGTTACTCCAACAAAAGCAGGATAAATAATCTTTTAGATTTGGGAAGAAACAGGGAATAGTGTCCCAATACTTTGACTTTTGTTACATTTATGTTAATGAAGTTAATGAGCCTGTAAGTGCTGTAAGAATGTCTTACAAACCTGATATAGCTTGCTTTGATTGGACTTTTCTATTTGCTGTTTCTAATGACACCACAGGCAATTGTAAGCAATCAGCCAAACTGGATCCAGACATTCAGCAAGGAAACATTCAGAGATTGCTGATGGCTGAAATGAACGCTCCCATACTGCTTGCATTGCTTTGGATGCTAATTGCAACCAGAGATCGAATTCTGCCCCCTCTGTTGGGGTGACGCCCCTTTTGAGACGTCCGTTTTGAGTACAACTTCCTGCTGAACAATGCATCACTAATCTTCAAACATGTCAAAGTGAAGATTACATCTTATTAACAGAGTCACAGAATGTAAAATAAGATGAGCTGTATTGCTAGCGTTAGCGTTGGGAAGAATGTCTCTGAGCATCCACCATCATCAGAATAGGCTGTCAAAAAACTAAACCAAGCTGTGAATCACCTCATCACCACACTCTTTATATATCCCAAATTATTTCTGTATAACATTTATTGTAAAGAGAAATAATTAGCATGAGGCGATTAGCATTAATTAGCATAATTAGTATAAGTGCAGCTTGTCGAATGAACACAGTTCAACTGATTTCTAGAATTTTGCCTACTATATTAGTTAATATATTACTATTAATTACTAGAAGTTTGCTGTAGCTCCCATTCAATAAAACTACTGTGGGCGAGACTTAAAATTGTACTGCAACCAGCCACTAGAGGGCGTCAGAGACATTTTGGTCTCTTTTCTACTGCTGTCATTGTGTATAGTTTTTAGAAACAGCCTTAGATTTGGAGGCGGCCTAGAAACACAATAACGCAGCTTCTTCTGTCCTTGAGAACCTAGAGTGCTCACAGTGTTGACCTCTCAGGCTCTCTCTGGTGAGCATCTTGAGCCAGTCGAGTGAGACGTGTCTCATAACTGTCACTGACGAGAAACACATGGGCGATCTCCACAGCCCTCATATGAGTGTAACCACGGTGACGGCTCCTCTCCCCCATCCTGCGTCATCTGCGGCCATACTTGCCTGACTAATGCTCCAGTGTTAGCAGAGCTCCTGCTCTCGCTGCCTGTTGTTGACAGGAGGAGGCCCCAGCTGCTGTCTCTGAAAGTAAAATGAAGCTTGGATATCCTCCTTCAGAGCTGCTGTTCCCTCGCTGGCCAGGTTCAGGAGAAGCCAGGGCTACAGTGCTGCATTAGCATGCTAAGCAGAACAGAAATGGACGTCGTCGTCAACTGCTGGGAGCCGAATTTTGCACAGCTTCCAGGTTCTCTGGACGCTCTAGATCACTGTAGCCATTCCTCATGCTAAGTTATGTGGTATCGATTGAGACTTTAGATTGAATCAATTTAATAAATACTCACAATGACTTTCAGGTCAATGCATTGACAAGAGAGGCACTGTACAGAGAGGCAGGCAGTTTAAGCTGTTCTCTGCGAGAGATTTGCGGCACTGGATCAATACGAAAGGCGATGTGTGCTTAGACTTTCAGCAATTCAATGAGAGACCCTTTTCATGCCAGAAACCATAACGTTACAGCATTAGCAATCATGCTATGCAACAAGCATCCATGTCGGTGGCTTGGGTCAGACATGCACATATGTACCCATGCACCGACATGTATGCAATGCCTGCTCACTCAGCATGCCGTATTCCCAGTTGACGCAATCTCATTATTTTCCTGATGGCGTTTACTTAATTCAGTTGCCACTCGTCCTCTCGCATGTTCCCATCGCATTCCCACACCTGCTGTTCTGAGAAGTATTTCTAATTGTTCCAATTTCGAGAGCGCTCTTTGAGAGCTTAAACGTTAGGCAGTGTGGCAGATTTGTGGCTGATGAATATGTATGCCCGTTCCGGCCACTCTCCTCCCATCCAGCTAGTCACAGTGCACAGATGAGGCCCAGCTGGAGCCAGGAAAGGCCCAAACGCATTACCATGGCAACCTCCGTCCCAGACTGGTTCATACACAATTCATACCGACCTTTCGCTCTTCTGCAGACGGCCCTCTGGTGGCCCTCACGCGGTGGCTTGCGGATCCGTCGTGAGATGCAGGGGCCTCTTACAGGTGTATCCTCTCGGCCAGCGCCAGGCCGTAAACCTCCCTCATGCAGCTTTAATGAGTGTCAACATGCCTCATTGGCAACAGACTAGACAGAGGTGGGGTGGAGGGCAAGGGGGATCTGGTTTACAGAGAGAGATGGATGTAGACAATGACCTCATTTTTGAGAGCGGGAGGGTGAAAGAGAGAAAAGGCAAGCAGAGGACAATTAAGATTTACAGTATGACGTTCAAGGAGAACGGTGTTCAGCCATTGTAACCTTAAACCTGTGTTATATCAAAGAAAAATTAACGAGAAATGCTTGTAACGCTCAACATGGCGTCTGATTTTGAACAATTCAACTTGCTGGCAAAATCCCCGTCCCTCGCCACTGTTGGTGAGCTACGTCCATGCATGAGCTTGTATTTTCCATATTATTAAACTATGTTTACAGTTTTTTGTTAAATATTAGCAGCATTTTTGTTATGCGTCTCTTTCCATTCAAAAAACCATTGGAGCCTGGTTTTGTATGACTGGAACAACTGCCTGAGGGTGTTGCAAGGATATCCGTCAAGTGGCCAGACTTGCCTGTAAGGGCTTGTTATGTTACTCTCTGACTCACCTTTCTCATTGCTACTGTCCACTCTTCACTAGCCATAACGCTGCATTCAGACTATTGTAAATGTCACGAGATCACATCCTTCTCTCTAACTTATGGGTGCTCACACCGACATATGGGCTTCTTAACTCTCCTTTCTGGAAGACTCATTCGCTTGCAGTCCATTTAGATCTGTTCGGATGTTACCATTTATTCTAAGTGACGTTTGAATTGCCATTCACTGTACCTGTCTCTCAAGTCCCATTAATCAATGAAAAGGGCTAAAATGTCCAGTTATCGAGCACTTAATGTAAATCACCTCAAATTCCTGCATATTGTTATATGACATTGGGTGCTCGGAAAGCCATTAACTCGCGCTCTGTAGTCAATCTTTGCAAGACTGCGCAAGGAAGATAATTTGTATCTAATTTTTTTCCTGACATTATCCCTATTGGTAGCTTCCCTTTAATATGCTAGCCTAATCAGACTGGGATGTGTTTAATTTTTCATAATTACTCCAGTGCGCCTTGGGGGAGAGGGTGGGGGTTGCGAAGATGAGAGATCCAGAGGGCACATTTGCGACTCGGATCACAATCCTATCTGTCATCCAACACCACACATGCTGTGCCTTAGAGAAAGATGCATTTTTATACGGGCAGAAAAAGGGAGAGGGAGAGAGTGGGGTCCATTTAGAAAATTGGCTCTTTTTGTGTCATTACATTGCTATTGTGTCTGTAGCCGAGCTCTGGGCTCTGGGGCTTCTCTCTGATTGCTACAGTACTCAAAACTCCCCTGCATCCAGAGAACGGGAGGCAGGATTGACAGAGAAAGTGAGCAAGGGGAGAGAAAAAGCAGGACTTCTCCGTCGCCCCGGCACTGTGGGAGTTAATCTGTCACCGAGATCTATCGGGAGTGAAAGTTGGGTCTGTTATCAGTCCTTTCGGTTGGTGGCTCTCTCACACAGGCTAATATCTCCTTTCACACCTGTCTGGTCTGAAGGCACCATGGATGTGCTCGAAGTACTTTTTTTTGCCGCGCTGAAGCGTTCGAGGGCTGCCGTCCAGCTCAGAAAGTTCAGTCCCCTCCTAGGCTGGAAGTGGCTGTGTAAGGCAGGGTGTCTGTTACCTGTTCCAGTGGCTGCGTATACCATTACACAAAAGCCTGAGGCTGCAGTCGCTCACTAAAGCTATTCTACAGCACAAAGACCTGCAGGCCTTGCTTGCTCTCGAAGCCGAGTGGCTCTCAAACCGCATAATGAAGCGACACATTTACAATATGTAACAGTATACAGTGTTCTCAGTGAGACTGCTGACTTCTTGTGGATTTTTTTTTATAGTACTACGAGTCGTTACAACACCTTGAGTACATTTTATAACTTTTTTCCCAAGCTTTAGGTGAACTTTTGGCAATTTAAATATATGCAACATCAAAAAATGCTTACCACCTCCATGTTTGGTATGTTTTTCTCAGCATATGGAAATGAAATGATGGGAAATGTTAACACAAGTTGTAAATGTGAGCATATAATGGTAAGAATGGAGATTTAAAAGACTATAAATATATAAAAGAGGTTCTTTTTTTCCACTTGGGGGGCAGTGTTGCCAGATCCCGCTGCATTGTGGGGCTTCCTCAAAGGCATCTCACTTCACTAAAACGTGATTTTTATATTGTCTGTAAATATTTTAAACTTTTTAGTGTGTTAGTTAGTTTTTAGTTTGTATACTCATATAAAACAAAGCAAAAAAGACTGATTTGTTCATGCCAGCAAGAACAGGTTCGTCAGAGCATATAAGCCTAGTTATAATACTCTACTCTGGAGTTTTGTACCCAAATACTTGCACAACACCCCATTACTTAAATATTTATTTTAAGTTTTATGAGTAATTGTGCACCATCTTTGACTAATGATCTTGCAGAGGAATTTGACTTCTGCATTAAACACTTGTAGTGTGTGAGCACACATGCCTGAAGTGGTGGGCAGTCATGTCTTGCCAGGGCATCAAACCAGCAACCTTCTGGTCACAAAAACAGGTCTCTAACCACCAGGCCACAGCTGCCCCCATTATTTTCTTTAAAGTACAAGCAACTGCAACACTCTACACATCAATATTGTTTTATTCTATTATTATTATTGTTATTGACCTTCCACACTTGTGTCCATCAATGTGTGTATGTATGTGTGTGCATTGATGTTACAGGAGTGTGCATGTGTATGGTATATATGTATTTTTTGTGTTTGTCAATGCCCTAATATAACTCCTATTGTCCACTTCTATAGTCTGTTTACTGAGAGGCTAAAAACAAATTCCTACAAATGTGCTTGGCCAATTAAATCTGTTTCTGATGGTTAATTAAGATTTACAGTATTACAAAACATACTGACAATGATGCTAAACATCATTTTTCAGTAGCAACCAAGGTGAAGTAATTGTAGAAGTCTGTGACTGTGGATGTTTTTGGCAGTGGCATTGAATTTATGTTCATGTTTCAGGCATTTCACTTCACGTGCAGGTTTGGGGATGTATACCTGGGCATTCCTACGGGTGGGAAACGAGCCCCTTTCAGTTTTCAAGATTTCGTGCCCCCACTTGAAGCCTGATAAATATGAAAAAAGAAGAATATCAGACAGTTATTTGGCTAGACTGAGAGTAAGTCAAGGTAGTCAGTCCTTCACTGAGTTGTTTAAAAGCCTCCAAAAGAAAGAGAAGTTGTGGAGAACCCCTGCAGAGGTCATCCCCCTCTGGGTGTCTTTAATCCAGTGGCTACAGGAGAGATTTTCCATGAGACGTGCTAAGGAAGTGGAGGATGTTTTGGAGTGAGTGATAGGGGCTCAGGGACTGATCTTCAGTTCTCCTGCTCCCCTCTGCATGGGCCGCCCAAGCCTTTTAGAAGACCTGCTATTGATCCTTCTGTGCCCCTTGGGCACCTGTCAATCTCTGCCTGTCTGCTCTATATCCATGTGCTTAAGTAATTTCCCCTGCTTCCTTCTCTTTACCTGTCCATGTGAAGCCATCCTCCCCTATGTGTTTAAGGAGGGGGAGCAACCAAATACATGCTTATGTAATTCTCCAGGTCCCCAGCTATGCTCATTTTTGTTCCACTCCATTTCACCGTTGGATTTGCTTTTCAGTGTTCTGGTATGGTAAAGATGGGAGTGCCCTATTTCTAGCATCCAACAGCATGGAAGGTGCTTAGTGAGGGCGTCTACTAATTATGCTGTGCTCACTTTATTTTGGGTGTGAATTAAGAGGGAATTCATGGCTTCATTGGCAGGGAGCAGCAACCAGAAGCAATTGAAACAAGAAGGTCTTGTTTAAAGCAAGGTCAAACCTGTTGGTGCTGGCTATCTTTCTGTCTTAACTTTGTCTCTTTCTGTTTTTCTGCCTCCTTGCTCCCTCAGTCTCTCCGTTGGAGGGCAGTAAATGGATAGTGTAACTGGTTAGGTGGGGGTGTAGCGCTCCATCTGTTCCTTACACGGTAGAAACCTGTCTGGGAATTGAGACACTCCCATTCGCAGCTGCTACTGAGCCTTCGATGCTTGCAGAGATGTCCTGCCAAGGCTGGAGAGATGGGGATGGCAGCACACTGTGGCTGGCGGAAGGGGAGCACTTCTTTACCATGGTAATCGGGTTTAACTTGCCCCGCTGAGACGCAGACTTTGGCTGACTTTTGTCTGAAGGCTTTGCTCTGATCTCAGCAGGATGACGCAAGCCTTGGCCCTCGCCTGTTGGTCTTGTTTGTAACTACCCATCTTTCTCACCTCACTCACACCAAGTCTTACTTCTCAGATACTCCCACACACTTCCCCATCGCAGGCCTTTATGATCATTAGCTGTGTCTGTTCTGTGCCAGTTCCTTCTCTTTTGCAGCTCCTTAGAACCATAGATTATATTGTTTGCCAATCATTGTTGGCGACTGTAGTGTATTAGAAAAGATGCAATATGACAATGAGCCTCTGACAAATCATTTCATTTGGGTTCTCCAGAGAAGTTTCTGTGAACATTCGGGAGGTACTAAGATGTTATTTTGTCCAAAAAATGGAAATCATTTTGAGTATCAATATGTCACTCAAGGAGTACTCTCTCCTATTCCCAATGAATTAAAACAACCCTGAACTGGTTAAGAAGATGGATTCACATAGAGTAATAAAAAACATGGATGCATCAAAGCTTTTCAGTCTACGACCTCGACTAAAAGCCTCAGAGAGGACAACTGTAGATTCTAGAGGCAAGTGGATTGTATTAACCCCTATGGACTTGGCCATGGGTCCTTGGCCAAAGGGCTTGCTGTCGTCACAACCAGTTGCAGCAATACTTTCAACTGGAAGCAGCCCCGCCTGGTTTTGATAGGGTCTCTGCTTGGTCCGTGACTTGAGCAGCCTCGTGGACACTTCTCAAGCCACATACAGAGACAGCTTTATTGCTGTGACTATAAATTAATGGCACATACACTTTCCCTGGCCTATAAATTCCTGCACATTTGTGCCTGATCATGTGGTCTCCTTGTGAGGGGAAGTATCTCGTGAATCTCAACGGAATGTAATTCAATCTGTGCAGTCGCGCACTGCCAAAAATGCTTTATGGGCACATGTGCCGGTAGCTGTTCCTAACATGTGGCAATGTCTTTGTGTAGTTATGAGGAGCATATTGTGTTTCCGAATGTGTGTTCACAGTGCCTGCAGCTGTGCATGGGTATGAAGTAGGAAGTTGTTTTTGTTTAATTGAAAGACCACAAAGCGTGTAGATCTGGAGAGAATTCAGATTTCCATGTAGATTTCTTTACCTGCACTAAATAAAGTCATTGTTTCAGAGCTAATGTTTAGTATATGTGGTCTGTGCTCACTTTGATCCATCCAGAAGTTTCATTGGCATTTGCTGCTCACAAGCTTGAAAGCCATGGCAGGATGTTTTTAGCTGTCTTTAACCCACTGAGTCGGCTCTGCCACTGGTGGCATATTAACAAAATTCCACAAAAACACCTATATAACTCTGAAACAAAAAGAAACTAACTCTGGAAACCTTAAAGGGTCTACTTTTTAAATATATATAGCTTGAATCAAAACATATTTTTAGATTCTTGTGAGAGGAGCTTAAATAAGCAGAGACATGTCTGTGAGAGGGGCTCAGATAGCTGTATATATTTTCCCGCCAAAAGACATTCATATGATAATGACATGGTATTTCTGGACATTCCATTGGTTTGTTCCAGTGGCCAGGAATCTGTGGAATGTTTGCAAACAAAGGCCTCTCACCTGAGGTGAACCTGAACCTGAGTGTTTCACAACTATCTGATAAGTATTTAATGTAGGCTTAATGGCTGATTGAAAACGTTAAGTTAAAACATTAGTTCAGCTTTAGAAATAAAATCACATACAATTTCTAAAAACTGTAATGAGCTGTGTGCAGCCAGCACCTCTGTTTATTCAGTTCTGAGCTCAAAAGTCTTGGCTAGAAATGTTTAGTGTTTTTCACAATACAGTATATCAGCACATCTGAAAATAGGTTTTTGAGCAGATTTAATCAAAATATAGATTTATGACACTCTTACTGTTTTGACACTTGTTGCTGAGCTGTGTAACACTTTGGATACAAATCATTTTAGATGGGTGTAATTTGTGAAAAATTCAAGGCATGTCAGACTACATCAGAGTGTCTGAAATACCCTCCGAGTCCAGAGGGTTAAACCCTACCAGTACTCTTACAGGCCAGGATTCCATCCAAACATTTTATGAAATTTCAACAGAAAAAAAATTAATTGTATTTCCATCCACTACAGATGTGCAAAGTAACTTTAGATGTTTCTTTGTCATGAAGGGGCAGCATCAAAACAAGCTAAATGGAAAGATTTAACTTGGTCTTTGCTTTCATCTTTACACTCATTTGCAGTCTTTTTATGTCTGTAACTCATTCATCTTAGTTTATCCATCTTTGCACTAAAAACATGAGCAGCTTTATAGGCTGTTTAACCACCAACTATTGTAATACAGGATCTAGATGTGCACTAAAACTGGATAGAGCATACCATAACACAGAATCTAGGTATCCAGTAAAACTCTCAGGGTAGACCGAGCTACTGAAATACAGGATCTAGACATGCACTAAAACTTGATAGCATGAGCAAGCATTTTCAAAGTGCATTTATTATGACTGAGCTTACTAAAAAGAGAATCACCATTGCTTTATATAAGCAGCCCACTTGATATACCCACCCTTTACCCACTATGCCACTAGAGGAGTATAGGATAGTTGGTGTAAACCTAACAGTTCGTTGCTGTATATATGCTAAAACAATAAACCTCTGTATACAATCTAATGCTATTTCCTGTTCTGACTACTCAGAACATCAGACACTCACAGTTTACAGAGTTTGTCACCAGACACCAGTCTGTTAGAGAACCTGTTGTTGGGTTCTAACTGTAATCTAATGATTAACCTATAATACTGTGCTTAATGTTTAGGTTAACTAGCTGTATTTTGTCATTGTTATATATTTATTAACCAATTTCCTTTTTATTTTGTTTGCTGGGTGGAACGGTGGTTGCATGCTCTCCTCTCAGTATTGAGGTCTTGGGTTCAAGGCCACATCTGGGTGGAGTTTCCATGTTCTCCCCGTGTCTGTGTGGGTTTCATCCCACAGTCCAAAAAGATGGACGTCATACTCTTAAACTCTTGTGTACCCAACAACGGATTGGCGCCCTGTCCGATGCTTTGGCTACTATAGTTTGTAATTCCCTGCCCTGTGCCTGGTGAGCAGGTAGGCCACTAACCGCAACCCTGATCTGGATTAAGCGGATAAGATAATGGATGAATGGAAGGATTTTGCTTATTTGGTGTTGGATGGGTTCCCTTATGCTGAATCTTGGTTCCTCTCAGAGTTTCTTCCTCTTGCTCTAAGGGAGATTTTTTGTTGCCACTTGTCTGCCAATATAGGCATTTGGTTCTTCAGCCAGGCCAATAAGAGTAATACTACAGTCACTGGATATGATAATGAGCCAAAAGACAATAAAGGGAATCAGGGAGCAGAAAGGAGCTGTTTTATGGTGATTAATTGAGTTCAGGCTTAAAGGGAGTGAAACACTTGCTTGCTGATGCATGGTCATATTCCATGTTTTTAAATGGACATTTGGTAGCTCTCCCTGTGCTCAGTGAGGTGTCACGTGTATACTCTATATTGCATTCCGCCTTATTTCTTCCTGTACGAATTTGATTGATGGACAGCACCGCTTGCTTTGATTCCTGGAAAATAACCCAATCATAAGCTGCACTCACCTTTTAGGGTTATTAAGAAAAAAAGGGAAGAGAGAGTGTGTGTGGAGAGAGGGGAAAAAAACTAGGCAGTGTTTGACAGCAGCTAAAATGAGCTTTCTCATTCTGAAATACTGGGCAGCTTTTAATGGGCTTTATTTTGCGCTTACTCGCTCTTTGGTTGGGGACGGGGAGGAGGGTGGGCGCAGGTCGCATTTTATAGTGACAGCCAGCTCTCGTTCGCTTTCATTCTCTTTTCTGGCTGTATCCAGACTGGCTGAGAGAGAGAGGAGGAAAAAAAAGAGAAAATGAAGTGATTTGTGGAGGTATTGATCGGCGTTGGGGGATATTGATCAGGCGGCTGAGAGAGATTGAGGTGGGCGGGGCCTTAGCTGGTCCAGCTCTTTGTTTGGCATATAGGGGCACCAGTGGTTGTTGGGCGTGCCACCATGCTAGTGGGGGGTCAGTAAATGACTACGACTCCTGGAAAGCGAGGCTGCTGTGCGTTCCTCAGTAATCAGGATTTGCAGCAGTTATTAGCTCATTGAAACACTTTGATAAATCGACTTTGAGACTTTGCTCAAGCTTCCAACTGCTAACGCAGCACATCGTAAATGACCTGTGCAGCTTTCTCTTTAAATGCAGCAATCAAGACTTGGGAAGCTGTGGGATATAAATTAATGCCATATGTTTTTTTCTTCTTCTTTTTTTTTAAAGATAAAAACCTTTCCCACTAAGTAAATCATCAGACGAGCTTAATGATGATGTGAGGGGGGGAAGCTGTGAAGAACATTTGGACTAATCTACATGTCTCAGGAAAAACAACCACTGCCGTGTAATTTAGCATTTGTGGATGGTAGTGGGAGCTTTTACAGTACAGCGTTGGAGCCATCTGGCCCTAGCTTGGGCTCCCTCCAGGAGAGACCCCAGACTGGGAGTGTTCCATTACATTCCCTCCTCACCACCATCAGCTCCAATGATTAGGAGCATCGCCCTCCATACGTCAACCATCGGAAGTCGCTTAGCGAGCATTTCTTTTGCTCTTGTTCCTCCATTATTTTTTCTTTTTAAACCATACGGGGAGGAAAGAAACGAGCACTGAGCGCTGATGAAAGTGAGCGAGAAGGTGGTAGGAAGTGAAAGTGGAGGGAAAAAAGCGATGGGAAAGGCTGAACGCCGGCATGTGATGACGAGGAGGGACTACAGCAGGGAAGAGTGGATGTGAACGAAGCGTCAGGATGGACAGCTGGGGGGGGAGTGCGTGTGCAGATGAGAACATGAAAGCACATTCAGACAGGGAGAGATGGAGTGAGTGAGAGAGTGAGGGAAAAAAAAAAAGAAGAAGCAGCACTCCACCACAACGCTTTTCTCCGGACGCGCTGAATAATTGAATCTTGCGTAGCGTCGCTGCCAGGCCTTGCTGATTTATTCATGTATATTTCAGGAAGTTGTAATCTTTTCGGAGCTCGGCTGCTTTCCTTTGTGCTGGAGATGAAGGGTGACAGAATAGGGCCTGCTACCGGATCTCCATTATTAATACCGTGAGCTCTGGCCGGAGTAACCTCTTGTCGGTGAGGAGAGCCCCGCCCCCTTCTCGCTTTCAGCCGACGCGTAGGCTGCCCGCTTTATCGTCCACGTTCGGTGCTCCTACACGTGCCCTCTGCAATGCTACCGTCCGTGTCTCGAGTTAAAGCGAGCTCTACCAGGTCTCACATCTTCTCAGCTGTAGATCAGAGGGTACGGCGATGGTGCTCTTTCCATTCTTCCATCTTTCTCCTTTCTGGAGGTTCTTTTCATTAGAGCTGTGGCCCCGGCCTGCAGAGTGTGGGTGGGCTTTTCCTCATCATGGAGGCTCAGCACTGGTAAATAAGTTGGGGTGTCTTTAAGCCGGGTCAGGTCCCGGAGCAGGAAGGTAGAGAGAGAAGCAAATTGATTGGGGCCTTTATATGCGGAAATGAGAAAATAGAAGGCGCCCCACAACACTATCTATAACTCTGACCGAATGAAATAACTCCTGCTGTTTTCTTTTTTTATTTGTTCATTTTACTTTTTGATAACAAGGACAGAAATGGAATGGAAAGGAGGATGGGTTGGAGGGAAAAAAATGAGGAGAGGAAAAGCTGGGCACTCCAGATTGGATTGCATTCGGCCGTCTTTACTCCGGAGTGTGCAGGTGCATGCACTCCCGCAGCTGTGTATATTAGATTATAACAGTATCGCAGTCAATAATGGCCAAATACAGGAGAAGACAGCGAGACGACCTGTACAACCAAACTCATATGAAGTGCGGCACGAGACCAGCTGATGCTTTCTTTTCCAGATGGAGAGCAGAGATTATGTTTGTGTTTGGTTGGATCAATGACCATGCCCTAGAGAACGCGCTAACATTCCTCATACATGAAGCCGAGATATTAGCTGTAACCCCTGTCCAAAATGTAAAAATAAAATTTCCCAAAATGGGATTTCTCCCAAATACAATCAGTCTCATTATAGTTGTAGCTGGCCTTTGTACGAACATAGCAAGCGCAGAATTACTCCAGGAGCCAAACTTGTTTGCATGGTTTGTGCGCTCTCCCAGTGAGTTGAGTGTTTTTTTAAATGCACATGTAGAAGGTACCCGTTGTCAAACTGACGGCCACGTCTTCCCCCATTGACTCGCAGGCTGTAGTCATGGCAACATATTTCCAGCGCTAGTGCCTCTGGCACCACATGGTTGGTAAATGAGCGTGAAGCAGAGAACGTATAGGGGTGAGATCATCGCAAAGATGGAACCTATATTTCCATAAATGGGACAGTAAAATATAGGGTCAAGCTATATGAGGGAGTCTTATATGGAGTCTTTTTACAGCCAGTGGGCAACTTGTGATGGATAAATAGTTCGTTTTTGGAGAACACAGTGATTCAATTATATCATAGGCTTATATATAGGCTTAAATTATGCATTACCTTCACAAAACTGCCAGATCTTTCACACTTTAGAATCGGGCGCTATTCTAAGCTTTTATTCCGTATGCACAGGCGGTCTTTTCATTTATTCATCCCCGTTCTCTCTCTGTCATACATACAGAGGGCTGCGATGGTTTAGTTAGAGGCGTGTTTTATTTCTTTCTTGATTTTTTGAACCACTTAACATGCAGCAGTGTCATCCAATGGCACCCGTTGTGCATTGCTTAAGCTTCAATACGCAGACGTGGTGCATTTATACAGAGACACTGTCTGCCCTCCCATCTCATTCACCTCCCTCGCTCTCTCTTTTCTGATCTCGGACATATACGTAGCTCTCTGAGTGGCCACCCATTCACGCGGTCTGGCTGCAGACATGGAGAAACCAGCTCTATTATCGCATCTATATTTGATGCCTCTCTCTGCTCTCGGTTCAGCTCAACAGGCACCCAGTGCTCGGCCTACATACTCACTTTCTCTCCTGACAGCCTTCACTCCCCTCTTCCACTGATACGGTCGACAGGGAGTGAAGGGGGAACATTGTGAAATGAGTGTATGCGCACATGTTCTCACTGTACTGGTGCAATGCTCAAGGGCTGGAATATATAGTCAGGTCTCGGTTTGAGGCTGGACACTGCAGGGAGGTCTCCTTCGTTGGTGATTATCACCTGTTTCATGTTTCACTTTGACTTTGGGGGCTTCAGTTGTGGGCCAAGTGAATGAACATCATTCCAGGAAGAGCATCATCCAACGAAGCAACACTGGTCAGGTGTGTCCTTACAAGCTAATTTTGGACCACTGAAGAAACATCAAACATTGATTCAGACAAATGTCCCTTAAATAAACAAATGTCTATTTTTCAAAAATATATAGCTTACCTTGGAATATATTTGTAGATATTTGTCAGAAGAGCTTAAATAAGCAGACACAGGTTTGTGACAGCTGTGCTGTTTTTCCAGCCAAACAATGTGATCTGTCATTCATATGATAATGACATATTAATTCCAGAGCCATTGGTTGGTTTACCAGCTTTGGAATGTGTGGAATTTTAACCAAACAAAGGCCTCTCACCTGAGTGTTCACACCTATCTCATGAATATTCAATGTAGGGTTAGTGGCTGAGGAAAACAGAGTGTCGCCTCACGTTTGTTAAGCTTTAAAAATAAAACCACATAAAATTTATAGAAACTGTAATGAGCAGTGTGTAGCCAACACCTCTGTTTATTCAGTTCAGAGCTCAAAAGTCTTGGCTAGAAATGTTTAGAGTGGGTTTTTTTAGAACAGGTTTAATCAAAATATAGATTTATGACATCCTCAGACTCCAGAGGGTTAAGGAATGAATGTTAGCCCAGTGAATGAATATTGGTTTTGGGGGTGTCTGTGTCCACCAGTGAATGAATGTTGCCTGGTGAATGAATGCTGATCTAGGTGGGGTGTCCCCCATTAAACAAATGTTGGACAGGGGTGTTGGACCCCAGCAAGTAAAAGTCCCTGAAATGTTTTTTATTTGGCGCTGACTAAAACTATATAAAAATGTACACTGAATATCACACAGTATATTGAATCGTAACCACTGTATCATAATACACATTGTTTCACCAGCTTCTTGCCAATACACAGCCGTAGTTGAGATAGTGGCTTTCTGGAGGGACAGTACTAATAAAATGAAGGCTATATCTTGACCTCACTTGTTACACATGTACCCTACGCTCAGGTTTTGTTTTTGAAACTGGACACTGAATAACAAAAACAAAACAAACAAACAAAAAAACTTGTCTGAGAGGATTTTCTGCTGTGTGCACATGAGCTTGTGAGCGCGCGGCCCTCACAGCCCAAATCAGTGGGGTAGTGCAGCCTGTACTCGAGTGTGTACCGGAGCATCCTCAAGCTGTTGATTTTGGCCTGTGTTACTGCAAGTCGACACACACCGGTGAATTTCAAGCAGTCTCTC
This sequence comes from Crenuchus spilurus, assembly GCA_036984385.1. Lineage (NCBI taxonomy): Eukaryota > Metazoa > Chordata > Actinopteri > Characiformes > Crenuchidae > Crenuchus > Crenuchus spilurus. The sequence goes on along the minus strand of BRDA01004151.1, from coordinate 161,382 downwards.
GGGTGACAGGGCCCGTGTTCAAAACAACAGCGGGCAGGTAGGCATGTCACACTGACACACCGAGTGCACGAAAAGAGCAGCATTATTGCACAGATACACACACACACACACACCACACAGATGTCCACCATGGTGGCTTTGTGGAGAAAATCTCACAATTCTCTCAGAAATGAGACTTTGTGGGTGTATGTGAGAGGTGTCGATCAAGCAATGGTGGACTGTACCTCAGAGAGAGAGAGAAAAAAAAGAGAGAGACAGAGAGAGAGAGAGAGAGAGAGAGAGAGAGAGAGAGAGAGAGAGAGAGAGAGAGAGAGAGAGAGAGAGAGAGAGACTTATCTTGCTGGAATTAACACAGACATGAACACTCACCTGTCAGCACTGGGCACGATAGAGGGAGGATGGACACTGGTGTGTGTGTGTGTGTGTGTGTGTGTGTGTGTGTGTGTATGAAATGCTTGAAGTCAGTGATCAGGAACAGCCAGACAGATACTGAAAAACTAGAGGTGATGTACCCGAGATCAAAAAGTCATAGACAGACCGACAAGGACTAGTGACTGAAGTTCGTAAAGTATGTGTGTGTGTGTGTGTGTGTGTGTGTGTGTGTGTGTGGTCACAGGTAGGAGGGAGATAGC
>BRDA01004151.1:124860-138278 GCA_036984385.1 Crenuchus spilurus | reverse complement strand
GACTAATATCTCCTATTCTAGTGATTAATAGTGTTTATTGAGGTTGTTTATGGACTAATATCTCAGTGTTACTGTAATTGGCACTACCTTACCACCCACACTGTGTATACATCTTAACTACAGTAGCAGACGCTACTTACTATTGGGGCTTCCTGCTGGCAGCCAAGCAATGGGACCATCACGGCCAGTCATATCCAGTCTACTCAAATCAAATAAATTCCTTCAATCCATCTGGTGCTAAGACTAATTTAATGTCACACTGTTACACAGCGTACCCAAAATAAAAGGATATAAAGCCCAGACGTGCACCCTAGACACTCACAGTGGGAATCTGGCCATTGTTGTTTCAGTGGACGCTCGCACCAATTAAGGCTGGCTGTGTGTATGCACTAAAGCGGATAAACAATGGCTGTAGCTGCTGCTCATCCAGCGCGGCCGCCTAGGCCTCAGCCAAGCCTGCCTCTTCACACGGGAGCCAGGCTAATAGAGCAGGCTCGTCCACACAGCTGGAGCGGTCTGCCCGCATCTGGTTAATTACAGCAGTCCCAGTGTGGCAGCCTGAGCCTGGACGCTGGGCTGCTGGCCTGGCCCGATGCTGTTAATGGGAGGTAATGGTTTTAGCAGCAATAATGGCTGGCTCACTAAGCTTCATATGACTGGAAGCAGTGCTCTGCATTACAGGCAGGCCTTTGTTCCTAGGCCATGTTTTCTTCCTGCGTGGGCCATTCCACTGCACTAATATACCCAATCTCTGACCCGACACTGGTTCTGGTCTTTCTCAGTCTCTCTCTCTCTCTCTCTCTCTCTCTCTCTCTATGTATGTATACGCTTGTCATTCTTTGTCTTTAATCCAGGACCTTGGATTCATTGTGTTGCTGTGTGTCTCTCTCTCTGCCTTCTTCTTTGTCTTCCTCTGTCTGATTCTTTCCCCTCTCCCTCTTTCTTTCATTCCGTGCCGCATTCTTTCCTCTTTTCTCTATCTCTTTGTTCCTTTTGAGTTTTGTTTAATCTATTCCTCCCATTCTGCGCCCATTTTCTCTGTGTGTCTCTCTATTTCTCTCTTTCTTTCTCGTTTTCTCTCCCTGATGTGAACGACTCGCTCGCAGCTTGCCATTGTTCTAATGTGTGACAGTGCCTGAGAAGTGCTTTGTCTCTTCTCTGTGTTGAAAAAGTGCGGAGGCTGGCGAGACTGTCACACTCATTTCAATGCCCAACGTGGCATTTCCATTACGATTATATGTGGCACTGCCAGGGCTTGGCTGAGTGTGCCCTGTGGCCACCTGGACACATTTGCGCACTCTGACCCATCAGTCTGGTGCCGTGAGGTGTCAGAGGCACATTTCGGATTCAGATGATTTGTCCTCAACACACAGGGCTTTATAGGCAACAGCTCTGTCAGTTATGACTGGCAAAGTAGGGCTTAGCCACAGTGACCTCAGGGAACCATTACAAATGGACCAGTTGAGATCACTGGTTGAAATATGAATGGAATAGTTCATAATGCTCTGCATGACTCGAATATTATAAACTCCCATTCGTCAATAACTACAATAGATTTGTTCTAGAAGGACGACGTGTAAAATTTTGTGTGTGTGTGTGTGTTATTTTATCCTCAGATTTCAGATGAATTAGTGATTTCCAATGTTGAGAAATGTTCGTTTGTTCTTCAGTTGGCATACCTGCCAGTATTAGGGTGTTAAAAAGAAGTTCCCCTGCAAATGAGGTTCCCAAATGGCAAACCTCAGTCCGAGGTGAAGTTTCAGACAAACTTTACTTTCACTTTCAAAAAATATTTGTGCCCCAAAAAAATAGTTCCGTCCCAAATGCCCACCATATCGTCACTCCCGGGCACAGTGACGATTGGCGCTCAATAACCTTATTACTGTTTGATTGTGCATGCTCACCTCTGCCTCTGGGTTGCGTTGCCAGATCCCACAACACATATTGTGAAACCTGTTTGAGTCACTACGGGTTAAAAATAACGAGACAATCCAGTATTTTAACTCTTCATGCTTTGCTGTTGAACTTAACCTGATTAGGCCATCTCTACCAATCGGTAGAGGTGTGTTAGGCTAAAAACATCCACAAGAGGTCACTAGAAATGCAATGTTTTCTTGTGGCTGAATGCAAGAAAGAAATATGTACGTTTATTATTGTTGTTGTTGTTGTTGTTGTTGTTGTTGTTGTGATTCTCCCCCCATGCATCAATCTTGCTGAGGCTGTGAAAGGGTTAATATGTATAAAAATGTTTTGTATATTATCATTTGTAAGCAAATAATGTACTTTTAGTAAGCTAAACATGAACAAATGAATGATAATATATAATTAACGATTAATGATAAACTTAACAACAATAACAGCACTCAAGCCAATTTAGATAAGGTGCATTCTGGGTAATGAAGTTTAATGAAAGCTCTTACGGTTCCTGTGTCATGCTGGAAGGATTGGCTCTCAGAGGGAATCGGGTATAACAGCGCACTGAGAGCAGACGAGAAGAAAATGTGACAGAACTCAAAAGAGCAGAACTTCAAGCACCGTTGCAACCAATTTATGGGGATGTCATCAGCAAAAGGTGTGGCATGTGTGACATGTAAAGGCTTTGAATGTGAGCTAAGGGGGTTAGTAAGAGAGCTTTCCGTTTCCAAAACCCATTCCTAAATCTCATAACTACTTACACCAGTCAGCCCAACATTACCAGCACTCTCAGATGGTGAAGGTGAAGGTCTGGGATATATTAGATGGTCTGAGAAGAATAGGCAAGCGTGCACACCTGAGCACTTTGACGGTCAGAGTTCAAACATCTTTTAAGCAGTAAGGCCAGGCAGGTCAGTCCTGGCAGTGACCTCCAAATTGGCATCTGTGGATGCTGATTGGTAGCTTCATCTCTCAACTTACAGGACTTAAGGGTAACATCTTGATGCCAGACTCCACCTTTAGAGGTCTTGTAGAGACCATGACTTGGAGGCACATGGAGGACTGGTAACATTAACCCTGTTGGCAGGTTTTAATACTATGTCTGATTGTATTGTAAGAATTTAACGGGTTAACTTTTCTGTTTTGTCTCTCAGACCCCTGCCGTGACTTCCAGAGTGGTCTTGATGTGACATGTGTGGTGAACGCACAGACTCATCAGATGGAGACGTCCGCTCCTCCTGACTCCTGCCCGCCGGATGCTGTACCGCTCTGTGCCAGCGATGGGCGGAGCTACAGCAGCGAGTGCAATATGCGTCTCACCGCGCTGTTGATGGAGCGCCACCTCAGGAAGGTCCACTCAGGAACCTGCAAGAATGAAGGTACCGTACTGTTCCACAGTGTATAATCACTGGAACTTAACCATGAACCAAAGTTTTTGTATCAACATTTAAAAGTAAAAGTGTGGCGTAATAACAAAAGGACAATCTAAAAGATGGTACAGCAGAAATGAAGCCAGAAAACAGTGTAATTAAGCTCAAAAATAACTTTCATGTCAAGTTAATTGAAAATCGATACAGTTGAGGCTAAACGGTTGCTTACACCTATTCTAAAAACATCAAACCTCAGTTTTTCACAACAAAAATGTAAAACTGTCATCTATTTTATGTTCATTCCACATAAAGTGACACATTTCAAGTCCATAGTCCAAACCAAGACTCATGTGTTTAACTTTGTATGTATTTGGTCCGCTTAGCTTTGTTTTTGCTGCATTTTTTCACGAGTGCACCAAAGACATTTGTATGATACGCCTACGTCCTGTCCATCACTTACATGGAGGGTATATTCCTACAGTTGACACTGGTCAGAAGGACATTTGTGTGTGTTTACCTTAAGGTGGCATTGCTCTGCTGTAATTTAATACCCTTTTCTCTCATCCTCTCAGAAAATAAGCTGCTCGTTTCAGTATTTTTGTGCGTTTTTTCAAACTGACTTTACACGTTAATCGGACCAAATTTCAAAATATTTGGTCTCCTCGCTCCATGTGGTACCACAACTCATTTTTGCTGCTTTTCTAGTTATTTTTTCTTCTTCTGTTGTTGAATGGATGAGGAATGCCTGCATCAACTTCCTGTAATTGGTCCAAAAGTCCGAACCTTCTAAAAAACTGTCTTCACACTGCACACAAACCGGACCATGGTTCCGTAGATCTGGGGCCATCTCTTTTGGTCAGTCTGGACCCCTTTTACACCTGCTATTTTGGAAAAGCCTGAAAGTTCAGACCAAACAATGTAGGCATGAAAGCATCTTATAATAAAGGCTTGATGTCACTTCATGTGTAACAGCAGTAAATCTGTGTTATATAAATTACTACTATATATAAAAAGACAGAAAAATCAAGTGATGGCAGATGTGTGAATGATAGTGTAGGTCAGAGTGACTTGTGTTCCTCTGGTTCTGATAGCATCGTGCTCCTGCTCGTGTACAACTCCCAAACTCTGATCATGGGACCCGCGGCGGTGTTTGATTTATTTTGTCACGGCTGCGGCGAGAAGGCTTTGGACAAATTAAGTCGGGTTAGCGGCGCTGTCATGCCTGCGCGATACCAATCTTCACAAATCCAATTTGCCTGTCGGGTGCTGGCAGGTGTATTGTGGCAGGACTGGATCTTCAGCAGTGATGAAAAGATCCTCCCCGCCTGGCTCTGACACCCCACGGCCAAGCACACTCACAACGAGCGTGCCTCACTGTCCCTACAGTAGATTATCATTTGTACCGAGTCGGGCCCAGGCTTCAGAGATGGGGTGTCTATGCTGTCCCAGTGTGTAGGTATAGCGTCCATGTCTGTCTCTGTGTTTGTTTTTGTACACTTTCAGGACTAAAATGTTTAGAACATGTATGAAAACCTTTGAAAAACATGACTTTAGCTTGTTTTTGGTTTCTGTAGTTACGCTTAGTCAGGTTTGGGGTTAAAGTTATTATAAATAACTCTGTCGCTTTCAGGAAGCAGTCCTTATATCTATATATGTAACTTTTCTGAGCACTTTTAATGGAAGTCAGTATAACAATGTCTTCGTGACATTTACACACAACACGCTTCTGCCGTGACGTTGATGCTATAATACACTTTGTGTCAAAACAACTCTTTGAATGACATATTTGGTTTATTTTCTAAGTGAAAATAGGTATAACAATGCCTCTCAGTGCTGCAACTGGCAACCCACAGCTCACCACAGTTCAGTTTCCCTTGGTGCAGCTTATTAATGGCTCGGTAATCATTTGAAGAGTTGGATCAGGTGTATTCCAGAAAAACAGTAACATTATAACCAGATATATGATCATTATAACCATTAATTAACCAGAGACATTATATAACATGAGAATACCGGCCTTCAACTAAAACAGCCAATCAGTTTGCTGGTAAAGTTGTTTGAGGGAAAAGCCCATAACCCCAGGGTTAGTTGGGGGCATGCTTATGGGGCTTAAGCCTCAAATTTTTGATGCAATGCCTCAGGACCCCGTGCCTTGGTTCCTCAAGACACACCCTCCATCCCAGCCTGAAGATTCCAGCCCTGAGATGGTATTTTTTCAGGGAACTACCACCAAGACCCCTAGACCACCAGACATTGGCCAGACTCTGGAGACAAAGACTCATTTGCCTGGGTTTGTTTGCAGTGATACCCAATCCTTCCTTTACCAGTCATTCGTTCACTGGCCCCCCCTAACCCTACTGATGTTTGGTCATAAGAAAACACCACCCCCAGGACCATCATTCATTTGCCAGGGTACAGCACCCCCTGGACAGCGCTCCCAGACTGTGCCAGTGTTGTTCTGTCCTACCGCCCCCAATTTGTCTCTCTACCCTTGTGGAGTTATGCACTTGGACAGTAGGCATCATTTGAGTTAAACTCTACACACGTTTTACCGTTTTTGACCGATTTTACCATTAATTACAAATATGTTTTTATAACACTTCTCAAAATGATAGTCTGGACTAGTATGGTTCAAACAACTTCCCGGGAAGTTGCTGAGAAATGATGATTAAATACAAACTGTACATCAGAGATTATCAATCAATCAATCAATCAATCAAATTTTATTTATAAAGCGCTTTTTACAACTGATGTCACAAAGCAGCTTTACAGGGTTAGTAATAACAGACATCAAATCATTAATCCCTAATCCCCGGTGAGCAAGCCAACGGCGACAGTGGCAAGGGAAAACTCCCTCAGAGCTGGAGGAAGAAACCTTGGGAGGAGCCAGACTCACATGGGCGACCCATCCTCCTCTGGTCTGCTAATTCTAAGTGTGTGATGAATCATAATCATATGATGTTGTTGTAATGTTCAGGTGAACTGATATGGTGACAGTAGTGGGACAGGAATGATGATGATAATGGTAGCAATGATAACAGCCAGAAAGTCCATATAAACTCCAATGTGGGCAGTAGAGTAGGGTATCTGGATTATACACAAATGGAATATAAAGAACGGGCTTGCCGGTTATGATGGGGTATATACAGATATAAAAACCAGTTGTCTATGAAAACCAGTTCTCTGAAAACCTGCAACAACTTTGATAAAATCATATATATCAATATTTATATTAAATTAAGTCACTTTACAGTAAATGTGCATTAAAATGATGGGTTATTTTGGTGCACTAACTACAAGACTCTATTGTAAGTCCATTCTTATTGCTTTAAGTCATATTGGCTGCCAGGTTTGAACTACATTGACTTACTGGTTTGAACCACATTAACTGATCAATTTCATGAATTAATACTAATCCTGAGAAGTTTTAGGGTACCACCTCCAGAGTTCTGAGAGATGCGGTCGGTTCTCATCAATATGTAGAGCCTGTCACATCCTTAAAAAGGCAGGTTGGGTAATGCAATCAAACGTAAATCAAGCACTGACTTGTACAATAACATAATAAGTCCCCTGATTTTCTCCATCCGATGAAAGGCCTCTGTAATTATAAAGCGCTACAGCTCGACTGTGACAGCTTAACACAGCTCTGAATAGAAAAAGATTCAAATCAATCTGAATGGAATTAGATAATTGATTAAATAATCAGGCACGGTAATTAATTCAAAACCCCTGAGTGAGTCAATATCAGCTGTCTGATTGTGTGTGTGTGTGTGTGTGTGTGTGTGAGAGAGAGAGAGAGAGAGAGAGAGAGAGAGAGAGAGAGAGAATGAATGAAATGGGAAGATAGATGAAGAGATATAGTTTAAAATAATTCATCATAAAAGTTCTACATATAAAAAACAGGTTGAATTTGGGGGTAATTGTGGCAGACCCCCAATAAGATAAATGGACCCCTATAAGTGAGAAAAGGTTGAATTTGGTGTGTATTTTACTAATTTGTCTAACTTGTAAGTTTACATGGCAAAGAATACAAAATGGAAATCAATTATAATGGAAGTCAATGCAAAAAGTTTTGATTTCAAGTCGTCATTTCAGCCAATTCTGTTGATCCAATGGTCATAAAATTTCTATGCAAATTCTGGTTGGTGTGATCATTGCTGGCACATAAGGTATATTTTAACATCATTAGTACACACTTTGTTTTTATCTTGTAGTTCTTTAGATGCTCGTTTTCTTCTAATACAAATTTTGTGGTGAGGACGCAGGAAAGGTTTTCTTCTGGTGACTCTTCCATGAAGTCATATTTATGCAGGATACACAGTAAAGCAGTGTGCAGTGCATTACAGTTCTCCTGCTTTGTGGGCATCAATTATTTTCATGTTCAGAGTACTAGGCAGCTTAGAGGAGCTTATGACTTCCGATTTTTAGGACGAGGTTTGAAGAGTATTTATTAAGAGTTGGAATTTACATCAAGCTATAGCCCTGACAAGCAAAGGTCTGAGAGCTCAAGACACTGACACTATGACCAGAGGATTGTTAATTCGAATCCCGGTCATGCTGTTTGCCATCAACAGCCGGGGCCCAAGAGAGCAAAAATTGGCAGTGCTCTCTCCGGGCTGGTAGATGGCGCTCTCTCTCTCTCCGTCACTCACACATTGCAATGTTTGCTGGCTCAGGCGTCTACTGATTGGTCCATTCGGAGCTGGGAATCCTGCGCTTTCCTCCGAGCGCGTTGGCTCCCCAGTGACGGTGTATCAAGCGGTAGTACGAAAAGAGGCGGTGGCTGTATCGCATGCAACGGAGGAGGCGTGTGCATGTCTTCACCCTCCTAGAGTCAGGGACAGTGCAAAGTGATGGGGAGAGCCACTAATGGGTTGGGTTAATTGGCGACTACCACATTCGAAAAGGGAGAAAATTGGCAAAAATTTGCTCAAAAAAAGCTCAATTTTTTTTTTTTTTTTTTTCGCATTCGCATCATTTCTTTGTTTTGCTTCAATATTGCATAAAACAAATGTATTGCCATGTGTGTATGTAAATGTATGTAAATATATCTTGCTTAAAATGTTTCATCCTTAACTTCATATGTTTTAAAAATCGTCTTCTACTCACAGTAACAGAAGCATTATGGGATATATGCACACACATGTGTATACATACAGATGCATGCAAAAGTTTGGGCACCTCTGGTTAAATGGACTATTTTTAACTTTTGTTTATTGTGATTTAATCATTTGTTTATTTGAACTTAGAATATCAACACATTGCGTGATTTGACCAGGGGACCCCCCATGACCTCTATCGCAATTGAAACCCTGGCTAAAAACTACTAATATCACCACACCATAGAGAAAGAGAGCGACAGTCTGTCCCTTGGCATTGATTGTCTTTTAGTTTTGTTGATGTGTGTGTTTGTGTGTGTGTTCCCCAGACGAGTGCCAGGAGGAGTGTAAGTTCAGTGCCGTGTGCTTATTGGAAAATGGAAAGCCAAGCTGTTCCTGCGAGCCCATCCACTGCGACGGCACCTACAAGCCCCTGTGTGGCATGGACGGGCACACGTACCCCAACGACTGTGAGAGGAGGAATGCGGAATGCAGGACAATAACACACATCCCTGTCAAACAGCAAGGGCCATGCGGTGAGTGAAGTATGGTGGTGGACAGCAGACCTTGGTGCAGTCTTTTGAGATGTGTATATGTGTCTTATATATGAGCGTGTATGTTTATATGTATGTGACGTGCCTTGACCGGTGAGTACATATGGTTTGTCTGTCTGTCTGTCTGTCTGTGGTTCTATAACTGTCCCTGTGCAGGTTAAAGGTAGACATTTACCCTCATTGCCATTGAGTCCATCTCTTTTATGTGAGACATGAAACTCTGACCCCATGTCTCATTGGACAGTTCATGTTCCTCATTGCCGTCAGTGCCAGTCGTCCACTCCCGTCCACTCCTCCCCCGCCCTCGTCGCCTCATTCCTCTCTGATGTCCTTGTTGGCTGTCTTTAAAGTGTCTTCTTTCTGTTGCAGTGCGTCTGTCTGTCTTTTGTCCATGTGACGTCTGCTTGGGGCTGTCGCGGGGACACGGAACAGTTCAGCCTTTGACTTTTCACCTGTAGGTCTCCATCAGGTGGCCCTCGAAGGCCTGGTCGGGTTGACATAATTGTTTTCTAGCTTTCTCCACTTGTCCTCCACCCCTCTGTCTGTCTGTCTGTCTGTCTGTCTTTGGAGAAGCCCTCTGTCTCTCCCTATAGCTCTCCTCTGAAGGAAAACAGTGTCATAGAGGTTGGGAAACTTCTTTTATTGTGTCATGTGTTTCCTGAATGACTCCCTCCCTACTGTCGTGACCCCAGACATTGTGGCCCCTGTACCCTGCATGGCAAACAGCATGCAGACCCTTTAAGGGATGGGTGTGTTAATTTGACTATATGTCTATTTCAACTGAACTTAGTGTCCGACAGCATAGTCAGGTACTCAAATAAGAGCTTGAAACATATTGCCAGCCATTAAAACTGCAGGAGAAAGACAGTTTTAATGGTTAGCATTGACTTTATCTTAGTGTTTATCCCTCTGTCTCTAAGGGACACATAACATATCTAAAACTGACATTAACAAGGACATTTCATCCTTAACTTTTAACCTTTTAGCCTATTTTATATCATTTTCTTTCAGCTCAGCATCACCTTATATGTTCTGATCATATTTCACCAGGCCCGGGGCTCCGCCCATGCAGATCACGCACTGCACATAGAGCCCCGAGTGCCCTTAGGGGCACCGAAAAAGTGTCCAAGTGTAAGGTCCTTTTTGGAACACTTAGCATTGTCAGCTTGTCTTGCTGCATCGTCTGGCTCCATCGTGAACATCTGGCCCCTCCCACATCACTACTTTTATGAACATGTCAATATGAATTTTGTATCAACTTTAAACGATCATATCTCTGTTTTTACTGCGTGTATCAGCATCACACAAAAACCACCACAGAGTTTCAAGCCAGCACGTTCAAGAGCAGTTGATAGCAGGGCAGACTTTTAGCCTGTTTTTAGTCTGTGATGAACTATTCATGTGATAAGTGACCCCCGAGAGTTCATTTCCAAGCAGTTTTGTAACATTTATTCTGTAAAAAGTAAAGAATAATATGGAAATATCCAACCTGAAGACTAATAAGAAGGTGCAGTATATGTTTAAATGACAAATTATTACAGTGGTAACCCTACTTACGAGTTTAATCCGTGCAGGAGCCGAGCTCGTTAGCTGGTTTGCTCGTTAGCTGGATGCATTTTCCCCATAAGAATACATGTAAAACTGATTAATCCGTGTCAGCCGGCCAATATACAGTATACTTTAATATGTAAATAATGTGTTTATATGGGTTTTTAAAACATAAACGAGACAATGACGACGCTCGTGTTGGCTGGCGGCTGCATGGTTACACTTATCATATGAAAAGTAAAAGTAAAATGTATCTAACTTTCTTGTTCACTACCTTTTGCTACCTTAGCGTCGCTTTCAACAGGCACTTTCACTTTTACTTGACAGCGGTCAAAAGTATTGACTGACCTCTTCTTCTTTTTCCTCTTCTTCATCTATCTAGGAGATGCTACGACCGCAGCGCCTCTAGCGGTTTGACATAGTTGAAGAAATTTACGCTACTCGTTAGCTGGAATTTTGGTCGTTACCTGGAACAAAAATATTCTGAGATCTCGACTCATTACCTGGAATACTCGTTAGTAGGGATCCTCGTAAGTAGGGTTACCACTGTATTATAATCACTCTAATCACTTCCACAAAGATAAATGAAGTGTAATCAACCTAACATTGATCATCTGTAATGCGGTAGCATTAGCTACACTAGTACAAACTCAGTAAATTAATAGTAAACTTTCCTTATTGCTTATATATTCTATGGGATTTTCACTCGTTTAAGTTGTGGATAGCTTTCGGTGCACATCAGTCTATTATTATTATTATTATTATTATTATTATTATTATTATTATTATTATTTAGATATATATATTTTTTTATTTTTGTCAATTTTCTCCCTTTCCCAATCTGGTACTCGCCAATTAACCCATCCCATTAGTGGCTCTCCTCATCACCATGCACTGTCCCTGACTCCAGGAGGGTGAAGACATGCACACGCCTCCTCCATTGCGCGTGATTACAGCCCCCGACTCTTTTCAAACTATGGCTTGATACACCCTCCCTAGGGACCCAACGCGCTTGGAGGAAAGCTAGTTTCAAATGGACCAATCAGTAGATGCCTGAGCCAGCAGACATTGCAATGTGAAAGTGATAGAGAGAGAGCGCCATCTACCCGCCCAGAGAGAGCACTGCCAATTTTTGCTCTCTTGGTCTCCGGCTGTTGATGGCAAACAGCATGACCGGGATTCGAACTCGCGATCCTCTGGTCACAGTGTCAGCGTCTTAACCTGCTGAGCCACTCGGGGCCCACATCAGTCTATTATAACACGCCATCATTAGCTCACGTCTTATTCTACAGTAGCCGCATGCCTTAATGTTTTTGTTCATAGCCACAATGTGTTAAAACTATTCTGTGCAATAAATTGCAGAACTGGTTCAAATGCCCATCCCTGTAGCACCCTCTGCCCCCATCACCTCAACCCTCTTATTATCCCTCAGAACACCCTCAAAACCACTGCATTAACCAATCACAGAGCTTCTCTTCCTCTTCTCTTCCTAAGGACTTCTGGTGACAGTTGCTTGAAGAAGAAAAAGCTCTGTTTCCCGTCTTTGCCCCTCTCCCCAGTATCACCCACTAAGACTCATTAGCATTGTTTTCTCGTGGTCTTGAAAAGATGCATAAATGATCGTGTGGAATAGCAGAGACGCTTATGTGTTTTTCTTTAATTCATTATTTCAGACAAAGTAAACGCTTCAGTCTCACGCAGCTTCGCCAGCAGCCAGTTACAGTGTGATTTTTTAAAATATTTATTTAAATGTTTCATATTTTGCAAACAGCTCCTTGGATTTAATTAAACATCAAAAGCCGAGCGCCGGGGCCGAGGTGGGCTGGGCTGCGCTGGCGCAGGGGGAGATAGTGGGCACGCAGGAGAGGGACGGCCTGCGTTCTGGACACCTGCAAACAGTTTGATGTTTAATTACACAGCGACTCATTTCTCTGGGCCCCCCCCGCACGCACACACACATACACACAGGCTCCCTCCTCCCTGCTCCCCCCGGGGCCGACGTTACCCGCTCAGGTCGGATTCTGAGACTCAGTGTGTGAGGCTGCGGTGTTGGGAAGTTCAGTCTTTTAACAGCCTCTCAGATCCACAGGCGTGACAAAGCCCATTTCTCCTGCTGAGGGGGAACATCTAAACGGACCCCTCGCCACACTCTGATCAATACAACAGCCACAGCTCTGTGTGTGTGTGTGTGTGTGTGTGTGTGTACGCACTCACTACAGGGACTGCATGGAGTTTAAAAGCATGTCGCTGTTGATCTGAGTTCATGACACGGTACACACACTTCCTGTCGTCCTCTGAGAGCAGTGAGAGAGAGAGAGAGAGAGAGAAACAGTGAGACAGAGACACAAAGCGAGATGTAGAAACAGACAGAAATGAGAAGAGGAAAAGAGAGGCTTAGATAGAGACAGAAAGAAAGACAGAGAGAGAGAGAGAGACAAAGAGACCAGAAGACAAAAAAAGACAGAGAGACATAGAGAGAGACAAACTGAGAGAAAGGATATATAGTAGGAATAGATTAAACAGAGACAGCGAGAAAAGAGAGAGAAAGCAGTAGATGCGTCAGAAAGAGAGAGAGAGAGAGAGAGAGAGAGAGAGCAGAAGAGAAACAAAAAGAAACAGAACAGTAATGAAGAACGAGACGGCAGAAGAGAGTGGAATACAAAGAGAGAAAGAGAGAGACAGATCAATATAGGAGAGAAGAGAATGAGCAATACAGAGAGAAAAAGAAAGAGATGAGGACAAAATGGAGAGATTACAGAAAGGAAAGAGTACAGAGAAATATAGGTGTAATATAGAAAAAGAGAAAATGGTAGAATTGAGAAAAATGAGAGAGAGAAAGAGAGAAGAGAAACAGTGAGACAGATGGAGACAGAGACACAGACACAAAGAGATGTAGAAGGAGACAGAAATGAGACGAGGAGAAGAGAAGAGAG
>BRDA01004151.1:111702-124760 GCA_036984385.1 Crenuchus spilurus | reverse complement strand
TCTTTCTTTCTCTCTGTTTCTCTCTGTCTTTGTCTTTCCTTTTTCTTTCTCTCTGTCTTTCTGTCTCTCTGTCTCTCTCTCTCTCTCTCTCTCTCCTTTTCTTTCATTCACTTTCTCTCTCCATCTCTCCCTTTTCCTTCTCTCTCAGTCTTTCTCCCCTTTCACTCTCTCTCCCTCTCTCTTTCTCTGTCTTTCTCTCTCTGTTTCTCTCTGTTTGTCTTTCTCTTTTTTCTTTCTTTCTTTGTCTTTCTCTCTCTCTCTCTCTCTTTCTCTCTCGCTCTATCTTTATCACTCTCTCTTGCCCCCTTTCTCTCTCTCTCATTCACTCTCTCTCCATCTCTCCCTTTTCCTTCTCTCTCAATCTTTCTCCCCCTTTCACTCTCTCTCTCTCTCTCTCTCACCCTTCTCTCACCCTTCTCTCTCTTTCTGTGTCTTTGTCTCATATTGATCCCATTTTGACATTATGGATGATCATATCAGTACTGGTACTGGTATCGGTATCAGAGTGAAAATTCCGGTATTGTGACAGTCCTATTGTGGAGTCCGTGATTTGGAAGGCCAGAGCTCGTGACACAGATCGACAGCATATTACTCGTCTTAGTAAATTGGTCTTAACGTTACGACTCCACTGTTTATGGATTGTATTCATTGTAAAACTTTGCACCGTTGACATTTGAGATCATCAAACTCGATGCTTAATGTGGTTCCTTCAACCCGGAGACGTTCAAGCTGATCTGAATCAGCCGTGTCTGTGTCATACAGTCTGTTACCACCGGCAATGAAAACCTATTGACTCAATAAACATTTATAATAGAAGTCAGTGGGCACTTGCATCCTATAAAAGTCAATAGGCAGGTGCTGCAGATCAGGCTGAAAACGTCCTTTGAAGACAGTCGTCTCACTCACATCCAGCTCCTCCTGCAGTATTTATGCTGCCACTGTAAGGCTTTTTCTGACACATCGTATGAGGCTCTGCGCAGCAGTTAACACAAATGCCTGTCCAATCCATTTCCACCTACGGGATGAGCTCGTAACAGTTTGAGAGAGAGGGAGCGACAGTGCTTGTCCCCATTTCAGTGGACTGGTGCTCAGCAGGCTTTGCAGGTAGGACTAATTATACTGTGAGACTCCAGCTCGGCTCCATCTCTCTCCTCAGATGTGACAGTAGCAGTTTGACAAAGAAATCGTACATGCTGTTGACCCAAATACAGTAGTATCAGGGTGCATGTCTCAGACCTGGAGACTGAAACAACCTGCCACCATCTCACTCTCTCTCCATCTCTCTCCCTCTGTCTCTCGCCCTGCCTCACCGAGCAGTGACTCATAGAGACTAACAATGTGCTGTAACGTGGCAGCAGATCGGATGAACAGAGCAGCCGGGGACTCGTGTGCCGTAGGTGACAAGACTCTCTGATTAATGCTGAGCATTTGCATGTTTATTTGATTAGCATCTCTGACTGAAAGTGACGCCACCGTGAACACGTATTATTTTTGACTCCGGAAAGAAAGAACGAGGCAAAACAATAAGAAGTTAAGCGGCCATTGAGCGGTCCTGGGCTTGGAGTGCTCTGGGTAATGAATCCAATTAGAGGCACAGATCGGAGAGCCAGGGTAACGCGATTATATTTAGCCCGACCCTCAGCAGCTCGCTGCAAGACAGAGGGGAATCTGGGTCACTGTGGTAACTAAGGAAGCCTTCACCAGCCCATGTGTGTGTATGTGAGTGTGTGTATACTTCTATTGCTATTAGGGGCAAACTCAAGATCCCTAAGGCTAAGACGCTGACACTATGACCAGAGGATCGTGAGTTTGAATCCCGGTCATACTGTTTGCCATCAACAGCCGGAGCCCAAGAGAGCAAAAATTGGTGCTCTCTGAACAGGTAGATGGTACTCTCTCTCACTATCACTCACACATTGCAATGTCCGCTGGCTCAGGCGTCTCCTGATTGGTCCATTCGGAGCTGGGAATCCTGCGCTTTCCTCCGAGCGTGTTTGGCTCCCCAGTGACGGTGTATCAGTGGTATTTCAAAAAGAGGTGGTGGCTGCATCACACACAACTGCGGAGGAGGCTTGTGCTTGTCTTCACCCTCCTAGAGTCAGGGACAGTGCAAAGTGATGGGGAGAGCCCCCTAGTGGATGGGATGGGTTAATTGGCTACTACCACATTGGGAAGCGGAGAAAATTGGCAAAAATCATGATCCCTTATTTTTTTATCACACGTCCAGTTAATTAAAGCATCCAGTTGAGGTAAGATATTCCTTGGCATGCCCAGACCAATTTTTGATGGTCCTATGAATAGTTAATGGAGCCATTACTGAACAAATGGAGTTGGGAACTATCTAATGTCAAGAAGACACTACATGACTTTCAAATCTCAGAATCGCTGACATTTTACTGACCTCTGAACCGGGTTTTGTTGCTGTAGAGGTGTTCACAACTACACAAGTAAGGCTTGTGCACTACACAAGCTTTCCACTGCTTGATCTGCAAATGCCAGACTTTCACACAAGTGCAAGCGAGACCCAGCTGAGTAAGAGTAAGACAGGCCGAGTACAATTGAGACCCAGCCGTGTGAGCTTGAGACCCAGCTGTTTGAATGTGAATAAGACTCTGCCAAGTGCCTGGGAGAGTTGGCCGAGTGTGAGCAAGACCCAGCCGTGTGAGTGCAAGACCTACGAGGGAGACGTACGAGATCCAGACCTAGCCAAGTGCATCTGAGACATGAGAATATGAGCGAGACCAGGCTAAGTGAGAGTGAGACCCAGCTGCGTGAGCATGAGAATGTGAGCGAGACCCGGTCGTGAGTGTGAGAATTTGGGCGAGACCCGGCTGTGTGTGAGAAAGTGAGCGAGATCCAACCAAGGCATGGCAGCAGAGTGATGAACATCTATCCATCCATCCATCCATACATTATCCCACCTGCTTAATCCTTTTCAGGGTTACGGTTAGTCCCTTACCCCCTCACTGGGCACAGGGCGGGGCATCAAACTAGAGTGATGAACAACTTTGGAAAATTTGACATTCCTGAACCATTTCCAAAATATCTCTAAATTAATCCGGATTCTGAGACTACGGAATCAGTTTTGTTTTGTCATTGGCTGTTGCTCATTGCTAGATTTGCAGATTTGAAAGATCTGATATAATTTTGCCAAATCAGGACTAAAGTAATGTGTACCTGGCATAAACTCTAGCTGGAGCATCATCCTTCCAATGTAACACTCCATAAATCCCCATCTCTTCTTTCTGCTTCTTGTAAAAACGTTTTTGCACCAACCACATTCCCTTTTCCTCTATTTTCCAGTCCATCTCCTTCCCTCTAAGGGGTCCATATCTCTGTAGCTTTGGCAGAAGCCACCCAGAAGTTCCCTCTTATGTAAGGAAGTGGATCAGAATAAATATATCCATTAAATAAGTGTTCCCAATCAACTCAATCAAATCTGACCATTCCGGATTATAATCGATTAAAAAAGATCCAAACGTGCTGAAATTGGTGCAGTTGACCATCATCCCAACGCTTTTTACACCCCTTTGTCTGCTGTCTGTGGTCCTCTCTCTCCTCTGTTCAAACTTTTGAAGCCTGTGTGCTTGCCTGACTGCTGAACCACATCTTCTTCCTTTACTGCTGTTCATCCACCATGAGATGGGGGTACAATGTGTTGTCGCTCTAGCTTTTTTTTTTTTTTTTTTCACTTTCTTCTTCTCCCACCCTCCCTTCTCTCCTCTGCCCGATTCGTAGGGCTGCACCTCTTTCTCAGCCTGTGGCTTAGGGGAGGGCAACTGAATTAGTTCCTTGTTTAAATTCATATAGTGTGAAGGGAAAGTTTGTATGCCCTTGCAGCCATTGCTTGGTGATAAGTGCTCAGTCAAAAAGCAAACAGCGCCTCTGGGGGGATTTCTGCCTGCGTCGCGCTAATATTTTCCTCTCTCTCTCACTTCTGCTCGTGCCTACACGCTAATAAATGTTTTCCCCTGAGCCTTAGGGAGGAATGGAGGAAGAGAAAAGAAAGGTGTGTGCGCTGTAGCGCCTCAGAAATGCAGACAGGAGACGTGATGCTCTGCCAGCATTAGACTTGCAGGGGATGTTATAATTCATCGTTATGTTAGTATTGAACAACAGATATAAATGTAAAAAGTGGTTAAAATAAGAACTGGACTATATATATGAATCTGCATTGCTGATATCAATAATGCTTTTAAGTTCAGTATGGGTGCCGATATCAATGTGGTATATCAGTGCAATTCGGTATATCAGTGCAACCCTTAACTGGCAAGAGGTGACATTGACCCTGTCAATCTAAACATCAACCCAACAGTAGTTATAGCCACTAGCAGTTATGCTTAACATATATATATATATATATATATATATATATATATATATATATATCTATATATATCTACAGTGGTAACCCTAATTACGAGTTTAATCCATGCAGAGCTGAGCTCGTTAGCTGGTTTGCTCGTTAGCTGGATGCATTTCCCCCATAAGAATACATGTAAAACTGATTAATCTGTGTCAGCCGGCCAATATACAGTATACTTTAATATGCTAAATAATGTGTTTATATGGGTTTTTTAAATATATATATATATAAAAGAGGGAGACCGACGGTGCTCGTGTAGGCTGGCGGCTGCATGGTTACACTTATCATATGAAAAGTAAAAGTAAAATTTATCTAATTTTTTTTGTTCACTACCTTTTGCTTTCTTTGCGTTGCTTTCACTAGCACTTTCACTTTCGCTGGACAGCGGTCAAAGGTAATGACTGACTTCTTCTTCTACAGTAGCATCTAAGGGATTGGAATTTTACTCGTTACCTGAAACAAAAATATTCCGAGATCTCGACTCGTTACCTGGAATACTCATTAGTAGGGATGCTCGTAAGTAGGGTTACCAATATATATATATATATATATATATATATATATATATATATATATATATATATATATATATATATATATATACAATATATATACTGTACACTATACAATTATATGGATATAAATGGATATATATATTTTATTTATTTATTTTATTTTATTTTCATATTTATTAAATAAATACACATTGAATTTGAACTTTCAGTGCATTCAGAACTCACAACAGCTGGCATATGAACTGTATTCCTGTCTGTGATTGACTGATTAATTGATTAATTGATGCCCAGGGATGGATTGACACCCTGTCCCAGCATCCAGTGAAGGGGTAGGGGATACATTGCAGGATTAAATGGTTAAGGAGATGGATGATTGATTGATTGATTGATTGATTGTGTCAATTGATTGATTGATCAAACACATCACCTTATTAGCATTGAAGTGCAACTTAAACATCCACTTTCCTGTGTCATCTTTAATGGGTTTTGTTGGATCAGCCAAAGGTTTAGAGAATGTTAGAAAAATGGAGAAAATGCTGAAGTGGTGGACAGCTTTTACCTACTTAGATCAATCGTCAACAAAAAAGGATCGAGCAGTCACAAACTCAGGGATGAAGTTACTGGAGAAGATCTTAACATGAACTGATCTCTCAGGATGAATACTGATGCCTTTGAACTTTGGTGTTTGAGAAGACATTTGAGAGAAATTTGATCAGCAATGAAATGGATCCTGCACCAAATCAAAGCTCATCTTTCATCAGAAGCTCAGATAACCAAAGTGAAGATCTGTTGTCTTGGACACATTATGAGAAGAACCGTTTTACTTGAATTCTGTTGAAGAGGAACAGCAACAGGATGGATGGATACAATCAGAGGAATCATGTAGGAGCATTTAAGAAGACTGAAGACCCAAACAGCAGGCAGGGTGTCCTGGAGAAACACTATACACATGGCTGTCAGGAGTCTGAACTGACTTGAAGGCACTTAATAATACTGAAAGCTTAGAAACAAAAGCAAGAATTACGTCTGCTTTTTGGATTTGCATAGATAGTCCTTTCATGTCATTTATATGCAGAAAACCAAATCAGTGGGCACTTCACAAGTCAGAAACTCTATTTCTTGGCAGCGGTAAAGAAAGGAACATTTTTAATTTGTCGCTACATCCAGCTCTGCCTAGTTAGCGATATCCCGCTAACACATGCCCTCTTCTGCTGTTTATATCTGAAAGAACAGGACAACTCATCCGGAATGGTCTTATCACAGTTCACATGGTGCCAGTAATCCCGATCTGACGGACAAGGCTCAGGAGATGCCCATCACCATATGCATAAGCTTTAGCCGAGCGGTTCACTTTGCGTACATGCTAACATGCTAAAGTTTCTCCACCTCTTCCATGCATGTTGAAGTGGATGGCATTCCGTCATGGGGGCTTAACGACCCCCTGCCACCATGCCGGCCGCCTGGAGCTGGAGCTCAACAGAACTGTAAACCTAGTTAATGCTAAAAACCCTTTTTGCTTGTCAGACACACTCTTTAAGTCTCGACTAATGGTGGCGAGTGAGAGGCAGCGCACCTCCTGGATGGGAGACAGGTATCGGGACGGGTTTTGACAGCCCGCAGTCGCAGACTCTTCAGCTCGAGATGCTGAGAAAGAGGAGCATCCGTGGGAGCTGTCACTGCCCATAATCCCAGCGGGTCTTAGCTTGGTTGCGGAGTTTGGGGCTAATTAAAGCAATATTTCTCTGGAAAATACAAGTTTAAACATTTTTCCCTTCCCCCCAAATGAAGCCAGTCAGCCAAGTTTGGTTTCTGAAGTTTGTTTCTTTCGTTTTTAGGCCAACACACATGCTACAGCCAATTCGGGAGGTGGACAGCATTTTTTCAGCAGCATATGCTCACTCCTGAGACAAAGGCTGTCGTATTCAGAAGGCAGCATGTCAGCTATCATCTAGATGCTTTATTTTGACTACACCGTCATGTGTTTCCCTCTTGCCTGGTGCATTGTTAGGGGTGGGTATTCATTTCAGTCCCAGCCAAGAATGAAAAAGTATAATAAACTAAGTTGTGCCCAGTTTAGGATCTATGCTTGCTCTGGGCTAAAATCCACATACAAACTGTGCTAAGCTAAGATGCTAACCTGAGGGAGCGCAAGTAAACAGACCTCATGCATGCACGTGGACTGTGAAGAGCGATGCCTGACAAGGTTCTTTTTTTGGTTCAAATGTTGCCCAACAAAATAGAGGAACATTTGAAGGCAATAATCTTGGGCAGTTGCCTTCAGAATGATAATTGTGGCAACTGATTAGCCTAGCTTAGCTAAAACAGTAGCAGCAGTCATCTTTAAGCTGCCTGAATGTCTTTCATAAGAAGTTCAAAAAATAAGCTCTCACAGCTTTACCATTAGCTTTAGCTCCATAGCATTTAGCATTAGCCTAATAGCAGTTAGCATTAGTCTCATAGTTCTAGTGCAACCAAGCCTTATATGTCCTGGCTGGTTGATTACATTTGTGTTAACTATTGTACAAACAAATGTTACGGGGTCAGCCATGGCCCAAGGCTTAGAGAAGTAGGCTGGAGGTTTGGAACCACAAGGTTCCAGGTTTGATTCCCTGGTCCAACAAGACAAAGTTGAAGTGATTTTAAACCAGGCACCTAACCTCTACCTGCTCCCCGGGTGCCATGAACAATGGTACTGCCCACTGTGTGCTCAATGTAAAGATGAGATAAAAGCAGGGATCAAATTCCTAAATGTGCTGCACTGTGGGGAAAGAGTTGGTTCTTAATCTGTAGCAAAAAAATGATGAATTTAGGCAGCGATGATGTAGCATCTATGCAACGCCTCTTAGCACCTGCTAGCAAAGAGGGCGTGGGGTGTGTATGAGTGTGTGTACCGGGGCGTGTGAAGGCAGTGGCTGGCGTGACAGGAGCTATATTTGTGCTTCGCGAGCCACATCTCCTCTCCAACACCCCCATCCCACCATGCCTGATCATAGCAATTAGCCGGTTCTCAGAGTCCCCGCCGCTCGCTCGCACCTTCTCATTATCAGGCTCGCTTTTGTATTCCCGCACACGCTTTCGCACTCAAAACATGCGTGGGCTCCCTGTTTATCTACATCTGCTACTTTTATTCCTCTCTTCCTCTTTCTCTGGTTTCTCGCACACCACTTTCTAGCACTTTTCCTGCAACACGGAGCCCTAAAAAACTTCAGATGTGGCGCCTCGTCTCCCAGCGGCTGTCCCGCAGAGGCATATGGCTGTCAACCCTCTACAGCTGGAGTCCTTGAGCAGTGGCTGTGCAGCGCAGGCCTCGGGGACGACAGCCTGCCATTTCAAAGCCGCTTCCGCTGCCTCTGAAAAAAAAAAAGAGAGAAAAGGTCTCATTTTTTACTGAGAGAATATGCAAGCCGTCTCAATTACCAAAGCCTGCCTCGACTGCTGGAAGTTTCTACAAAGTCTGTAATCGCGGCTGCGTGTAAGATTATTTTTTCAGAGAAAGAACTTTTCTCTTTTTTTCCTCTCCTCATATTTCCCTCCCTCCTCTGCTCTCACTCTGGCTTCTCGTTTCCTTGACTTATAATAAATGTGAAAGAGTTTCTCCCCTCCAGAGGGAGTGAGAAATGGAAAAAGAGAAAAGGAAGAAAGGAAGAGCATTGCGGTTATTCTTTCATCTTTTTTGGGGGGGGTCGGTGGTGAGGGGACAAAGGCAGACAAAGCGTTATCGGAGGCTGCAGTTGCGTTTTCGGAGCCGCGCCCTGGGAAATGGGTCATTCCAACCTTTCAGGAGGCCGCTTGCTTGCTGATGAGCTACTGTACTTCATCCACAGTCTCAGCAGCGAGATTTCAGGGGCAAAAAAGCTCGCTTTGAAGCCCTGTAAAATTAGCCCCCATGTCCCTGTTTACACATTTATGCGCCAATTGAAAATTTTTAATCCGTCCTCCCTCAAACCCAGAATCAATAGCTGTGTTCCGCCACTTAAGCAAAGACATTCTCCTCTCTGTAAATCCCCGCCTTTCTTCTGCCAAGCAATTCTGCATGCTAATGGGGCGGACAGGAAGGTGACTTGCACGCCTGTATTTAAAAAAAAAAAAAGTTATTTGGCACTGTACTGTTGAAGAACCACATTCCCTAAAAAACCAGTGCATAAACCTTTTTGAAGTGCCGATAATGTGATTTTTTTTAAGTCCATGTCACTTAGGAGCTAGTGGTGCACAAGAAATTTTGCAACCAAAAATGTCAAAAAATCACACGGATAAGGGCTTAATAATTTATACCATACAATTAAATTAAAAAAACACTGTTTCCTGCTTGCCAGTTTAACAAAACACAGATTGACCAGCACAGTTACCCTTTGGTGGTGAGATGGAAGAAGACAAACTACAAACACAAACTGTGCTTGTTATGATGAAGCCAGAATACAGCCGCTTAGCTTTGTGTTTGTGCTCAGCAGCCGCAGTGTTAGGAACCATCTCACAATTACCAGAAGAAATGTGAAGTGTTTCAGTGTCTGCAGCTAATAACACTCACATTAAACACACAAAACATCCATGTGATAATTCATTTTAGACATTTTCATCATTTTATTAAATATTAGTAATGTAACATACATGCATCTTCATACATATTCATATATTATTGTCTTCTAACACTTGTTTTATATACAAATATAAATCCATCAATTATTAAACAAATATATAAATTATTAAAATACAGACATTCATTTTGAACTACAAGACTTATTTGGCAATTAGTTAATTTATTAATTGTATGATGATTTATAGAGATGAAGAACCGTGTTCAGTAATTGGCCAAATGTTTAATTTTGTCTGGCTTCGTTTTTCGCCAAATAATTTCATTTCGGTGCATCCCTATTGGAAACCTTTCCTTGTAAGAGTGTAGTTGGTTATTCAGGGCAGGTTAAGACTCACTGTAGCAGGTTCATTATGGATGTGTGGTTGGAGCTCTTTATGCACTTTATAATACAGGTTATATATAGAACTGTGACGGACAGCTCAAAGAACTGTTTCATTTTGATGCTTTAAATGGTTATTTGTCTTGTTTAATGGTTTTCCATGACGAAAAGCCTCTTGCAATGAGACTTTTACTAGGGTTGGTAGAAGATGAGGAACCATTTTCATCACTGTACAGAACCTTTGAGTTTATAGTTGGTTTACACTTGGATGATGGAATGATCTTGTATATATTGAGCATAGGGATGTGTATTGGCAAGAATCTGGTGATACAACAGGGGTTATGATTTGATATATTGTGATACTGTAAGCACGGCAATATTGGGAATGATACGTTGTGATTTTCAATAAACTAATTATAGGAAAACAGTCACATGTAATACAGTACTTTGCATGTAAACAAGCCTTTAATTGCTTTTGAGAATCAATATAGTATCACAAAATATTGCGATACTCAAATATATCAATATTTTCACACATCCCTAGTATTTTTGGGTTCACAAATTGTATTTGTATGTAATTATACATTGATGTAATTATGTACAGATGCATAATTAATTGCATTTACATGCATGTATCTACAACAGGTTCTCAAGACTATATACACAAGTATAACTTCTCCCAAATTCAAATTATACTAAAATATGTCTTCCTGTACTCATGAATATTAATGTGGTGTTGATGGAATCTTTTGTATCGACACTTTCGACTTAAAATGAGCTTGTAGTGCGAAATAATTAAGCACGAATAGGCATTTCAAAGCATATAGGCCATGAGGGACCTAGCGGGGTTAATACTGAGTTAGCGCTCGCCTGTACTCATGAGCATTTCGCTGGGTGGGATTACCGCACAGCTCCGGAAGGGTTAGAACAGGGTTACAACCATTCTGACTGCTCGAACTACCCGAAAACCCCTCGAGGCGGGAGGGCATGTGAGGGTCTCTGAGTGTTGGAAGAGCCTGTTGGATGGATTCACTTAAAGAGAGGGAAGAATAAGCTGCTATAGGCTCTGGAGATGACAAGAGAAGCATCAAAACAAGGTTTGGTGGCATTTTATTGGTTATTTCCTGCCTTTGTGGTTCGTGGAGGATTGAAGGAGTTTTTGTTGCTGATGCACTATATGGCCAAATGTTTGTGGACACACCTTCTAATGAATGTGTTCAGCTACTTTGCATACATTGCTGACAAATGCACACGGCGTGTCTGGTACCTGTAGAGAAGTACTGCCAATAGAATAGGACTAAACATGAACCTATTGGGGGCCCAATGGGCTGTGCTTTCTCTGGGTGGTCCATTTGGAGCTGGGAATCCTGCGCTTTCCTCTGAGCGCGTTGGCTCCCCAGTGACGGTGTATCAGCGGTAGTTTGAAAAGAGGCGGCGGCCTCATCACACGCAACGGAGGATGTCTTCACCCTCCTAGAGTCAGGGACAATGCAAAGTGATAGAGAGAGCCCCCTAGTGGATGGAATGGGTTAATTGGCTACTACCACATTGGGAAGAGGAGAAAATTGATAAAAATTATATATATATATATATATATATTAAAAAAAAACATGAGTTGAAAATGAGGTGATGTGGTGATCGTCCAGCATCGCTGGATGCAATCAAATCCTTGATCAAAGCCTTCCCTGGACAGTAGACACAGTTACTTCAGCAAAAGCTTCAAAAAAAGGAATGAGCAGGTGTCCCAATACTTTTGTCCACAGTATCTCGTATGTGTAATATTAAACGCATCCGTGCGTCTGTAATGAAATCGGCAACTCTGGCAGAGAGCAGACAGCATGATGGCATCTAATCCTGGAATAATTACAGTAATGACAGCACCACAGGCAGCGTCAGTAGGGAGTACACACACACACACACACACACACACACACACACACACACACACACACACACACACTGGTAACAGTTGGGGGGGCCCACAGCCTTCTCATATATATATACAGATATGGATGCACATACATGTCCTGCTGGGTGAGGCAACACAAACAATTATCAACACAAAGACCTGCACCATCACACAAACAGGCAACGCGCCCACTCCTACATAATTAGTCCGAGAGTAAAAAACGTTCCCCACGGCTCACCCCCCCTCCTCACCTTCTGAAGTTTACAGCCACTGATGTTGCTTTTTGTCTCTGTGACTCTTTCATCATTGTGTGAAAGTGCAGGCACCACCCACCCCTACCTCACCCCCAACCCCCAGCATACAAATCAGACGCACTTTGTTGCTGTAATACGGCCTCGTCTCCCCCGGAGACCTCCACACGTCCTGACGCTGTAACTTCAGCATTTTTTTCTCAGCCCGTTTTTTTTAATCCCCACAATAAAGAATTGATTGGAAAATAACGAGCCGCTGATGAAAAGGGCCTTTTTCTCGAGGAAAAGGCAGCGTGTTGCGCTGCTTCACTGCTGACCCAGTTCCTCTCTCTCTCTTTATGTCTCTCAAACTCTCGCGCTGTACCTCTATCTCTGCCTCTCTCTCTCTTTATGTCTCTCAAACTCTCGCGCTGTACCTCTATCTCTGCCTCTCTCTCTTTATGTCTCTCAAACTCTCGCGCTGTACCTCTATCTCTGCCTCTCTCTCACTTTATGTCTCTCAAACTCTTGCGCTGTACCTCTATCTCTGCCTCTCTCTCACTTTATGTCTCAAATTCTCTCTCTCTGTATCTCTCTCTCTGCCTCTCTCTCTCTTTATGTCTCAAACTCTTGCGCTGTACCTCTATCTCTGCCTCTCTCTCTCTTTATGTCTCTCAAACTCTCGCGCTGTACCTCTGTCTCTGCCTCTCTCTCTCTTTATGTCTCAAATTCTCTCTCTCTGTATCTCTCTCTCTGCCTCTCTCTCTCTTTATCTCTCAAACTTTTGCGCTGTACCTCTATCTCTGCCTCTCTCTCTCTTTATGTCTCAAATTCTCTCTCTCTGCCTCTCTCTCTATCTCTCAAACTCTCGCGCTGTACCTCTATCTCTGCCTCTCCCTCTCTTTATGTCTCTCAAACTCTCGCGCTGTACCTCTATCTCTGCCTCTCTCTCTCTTTATGTCTCAAATTCTCTCTCTCTGTATCTCTCTCTCTGCCTCTCTCTCTCTTTATGTCTCTCAAACTTTTGCGCTGTACCTCTATCTCTGCCTCTCTCTCTCTTTATGTCTCAAATTTTCTCTCTCTGTATCTCTCTCTCTCTCTCTCTCTCCGTCTCTATCTCCATGTCGC
>BRDA01004151.1:16322-62797 GCA_036984385.1 Crenuchus spilurus | reverse complement strand
AGCATACAGACCTGGCACATATATCACAATGAATAACGGCCCAGAATTAGGCATGTTCAATCTGCTGGACGCTGTATATTTTTATTAATACATTAATTGATAATTTTATATTCCTAAAAAGTACAATTAAACATAACTATTAATAAAATAAATATATAATTTAAACTTATAAATATATTAATATTAATAACATATTTTATACTTTAATTAATATAGTTCCTAATTATCCTGAAATATTAATATCTTCCTAATTATGTTTAATGGCAGTGCTCGTGTGTGTACAGTTTTGCATATTTTTTATAGTCAAATAATACAAAAATGTAATAAAAAGTACAGATTCACTGACTGACTTCACCTCTCAGTGCTGGGATCCATGTTTTCTCTGGGGTCAGGTGAATTGGGTACTCTAAATTACCCTGTGTGTACATATATGTGCCCAGCAATGGATTGCCGCCCTGTGTAATGCCCTGCCCAGCACCCTGTGAAGGGGTAGAGTGACGCACCATGACCCTTACCAGGATTAAATGGTTAGGAAGAAGGATGGATGGATTGATTTTCAGATTCGAGGTGCCAGAACTGGCCCGATTCTCAGCCATCGTTCATTACTGTAAGTGAGCCAGATCTGTACGCTGGATGCGTCCCAGGTTTGAGCCGTACCAGCATGCTAAGGACTTGCTAATTATCTAATGATATGTCTCTGGCGGAGAGAAAGCCCAGAGCTGTGGAGGGCAGGTAGGCCTCAAAGACTGAAGTTGGGGAATACTGTTCTGCACAGATATCCAGGCCCACTCCAAAGCCTCTAAAGCAGTTTACCTCTCACTAATCTTTAAGACATTTTGACCACAGTTGCTTCTGGGTTTGTGAGATGAGCTTTTTTGTCAAGGACAAGATATGAGCTCAGGACACTTCAGGAACCAAGTCCTCATAGGCTGGCAGTTAACCTTAAACCTCATTTTTGCTGCATGTAAATGTAGTTCATTATGACACAGCTACTTTTAACTACATTAAATTGTTAACAGGAACCAGCATGGACCTAGAAGCATATGATACATCCATGAGTATAGTAAAATAGTGTGCAGACACATTATGGATTCATGTAACGAAGCAAAGTGAAATATTTGAAAACCGTACCAGTGCACTATTTTCCCGGGTTGAGTGAGCTGCGCCTCACTGAAATGCAGCGCTACATCATAGCTACTAGGCTTCTTCCCTCAAATCTAATTGCCTCATACTGTATGTGGGCAAGTCATATGACTCTACACCTTTTCCTGGGGAGATTTTCTGCTCTGTGTATTCACTGTTATTTGCTGAATGCAAAGCATTAGGTAAAGATGCTATATACATTAAACTGTGGCAGCTGTTTGTAGGGTTCAAGACTGCACTCAATGTGCAACATCCATAGAAAAGCCATGAATTTGCTCAGTGATGTAAAATCTGGCACTTTATTGTAAAATTTGTATGTGAAATTATTTATCCTAAGAGGGCGAAGATGGCTAATGGGTAAAGACATCTCTGCTCATGTCCTCCTGCAGGTCCCACTGTACCAGCCACCACCGTGCCCACGGAGGTGCGCTCCTCTTGCGACAACACAGCTTTTGGCTGCTGTCCTGACGGCAAGACCACTTCCCTGAGCCCTGATGGCACCAACTGCCCCTGTAAGTACTTTTACCCCTTAACCCCACTCTGTTCCTGTGCTTCCTGTCCTGTATGTGTTAGCAAGCCAGCAGCGAGGCTGTCTCTCAGTTTGGAGATGCGGAGGCGGAGGTGGGAGATGAGGGAGGTGGGTCGTGACCAGAGAAACCACTGGCAGTGAGCACAAATGAGACCGAGGCTGCCACGTGGATGCTGATTCACCCCGGCAGGAGCTGCTCTGATGCGTGGAGGTCTAGTGTCAGCAAACAGGAAAGCAATCTGGACCTAATAGGCTTTGACAGGCTATAGATTAGAATGTAGACCAGCAAAAACACACGTACATGTGTAAATACACTTATGTCACACCGACGTGCTGTCCTTTAGGCCGGAGAACAGATCCGTCTCTTTTATAGTGGACAGAATCAATACTGTTGGCACAAAAGGAGAAGGTAAATGTTCTGTATTCTAAGTATGGCAACTACTGGTCAAGTGTTAGCATCTATCCATCAAGGCCAAGGCCTTTTAGCTGCTTGCCACGTATCGACAATATGCCACCAGTGCCATAAGTGAGAAGCGTAATGTCCAGTTTGCTCACGTTTAGCTGACAGCGTTTACTCGGGCTACATCTCTCAAGCACTCAGTGCAAGATAACTTGGCACTCCTCGGCGAGATGGTGGGAGTAACTAACAGTTAGCCCCATGCTGTTTCATAGCTGTTCTAATAATGCTAGGCCTGTCTACACTTAGGCACTATTATTGCAAGAGCAGATATTCCCGCCACATTAGGAATGGCATTTTAGCTGGCGAATAACTGCAGTATACATACTCACAGTTAATGATTTACATATATTAGAATACTATAACCACCTAACCAATAGAATCTAATAACCACTGTGCAGTGGTGTTGAGCAACGGTGATCCCTGACACGCTCCTTGTTGCCCCTGTGTTCATTATAGAGGTCCAATGTGGCACACAAATTGCTCTGTACCATTTGAAAGAGTCATTGTTCCCCTGTGGCATCAATGGTTCATAAAGTCCATTCTCAGTGCATTTTACATTAAGTTACTGGTTTCTGGGATGCCATCACCCTTCTCTCAGTACCCTGTTATCATGCCCAATCATATCCTTTGCCCATGATAATCGTTTAAACTGACAGGTGCGTCACATGACATCCCAAACCAGGGCTGGTCAATATTCTGAGATGACTGTAATTGTCTCCTTTTACTCAGCCTGGTCAAGCCATATGAAATGACCATGAGTGCAAAAAAGGAGCATTTCTTCAAGGACCAGGAACACTCAAAGAACCCTTTCCATGGGGGCCCCGAGTGGCTCAGCAGGCTAAGACGCTGACACTATGACAGGATCGCGAGTTTGAATCCCGGTCATGCTGTTTGCCATCAACAGCCGGGGCCTGAGAGAGCAAAAATTGGCAGTGCTCTCTCTGGGCAGGTAGATGGCTCCCCATCACTCTCGCATTGTAATGTTTGCTGGCTCAGGCGTCTACTGATTGGTCCATTCAGAGCTGGGAATCCTGCGCTTTCCTCCGAGCGCGTTGGAGGACAGTGACGGTGTATCAGCGGTAGTTTGAAAAGAGGCGGTGGCTGCAACACACGCAGTGGAGGAGGCTTGTGCTTGTCTTCACACTCCTAGTCAGGGACAGTGCAAAGTGATGGGGAGCGCCCCCTAGTGGATGGGATGGTTTAATCGGCTGCTACCATATTGGGAAGGGGATAAAAAAAAAAACCTTTCCATGATGAAACTTGATGATGGTTGTGTTGTAGATGGTCCTATACAGAACCTTTTTAAAAACGGAACAGGTAGTTGTGATGTCAAGCTTAGAACCATCTACAGCACATTCCTCATCAGTCTGAAGAACCCATTAACCTTTTTACTAAAGAACCATCGTTTTTAAGACTGTATGAATGTTTATATAATTCAATCCTGATCCAGTGGCACCGCCAGAAGCTACTCAGCTAGGTATCGGTTTACAAAAGCCTGAGTAAATTCTGTTTAACTCTGCCCGCAATGAAATTTACTGTCCTCGTTCTCCGAAGCACACGCGCCGGCGCTTGTAATAAAAAGGCTCTGTCAGCTTTACTGTGCATATGCAAGAAGTAATGAATGATGAACTACAGTAGGATGTGGCTGGGAATTTAGCATTTTAATTCGAGCCCAGAGCCTAATTTCTCGCCATCTCTCAGTGTTGGCTGTCAGCGCTCACTGTGGGGAGAAATTCCCCATCCTCAGATGTTTCAGATTCTCAATCTGATCGATTCATTTGCAATACCCATTTTTTCAGAGTCACTATCAGATGGGGGGTGATGTGTGTCTGGGTGGAAAAAAAAGCCCTTATCATGCAATTTTAACCAGCTTCTGTCACTCACCCGTTTCTGGGATTAGGAGACAATTACGGCTATCTTTCATGATAATCATACAAGTGCTCTACCCAGTCCCAGCCAGGCTGGAGCCCGGCCGGCATGATTGATTCGGGCAATTTGTTCAGCTGATTACGCACTACACAGAAAGCCAGCGTCGGGCCCGTTTTCCCCTCGTCTCCTTCAGATGCGCTGCTCGTTTTATTCATTATTTATTTCCCTCTGCGGATCACAATGGCCAGGCCCTCCTCCCTCTTCACGCTTATTACTGTCAGCGCGGCGGTGACAGATAGTCGCAATAACCTCAGCGACGACCCCCATAAAGAAGGGTTTTTGGACAAAAGAGCTGGGGCGTTGCAAAGTGTCCTTTTAATTTAATCTAATATCTGTGATGTGCATGCTGGGTCTCAATTGTTGAATCTGCTGTGTGTGTGTGTGTTTGTGTGTGTGTGTGTCTAACCAATGTTTTTCTACTCAGTCTTCTTTGCTTCGGCCAAGTTTTGGGAAGAAACTCGGTCTGGTAAACTCTGGCCCGCATTCTCCACCACTCCCTGTACTGTCACTGCTGTTCATGTTGTTGGTTCACCCCCTATTCCTCCACTCACTGTGGGAAATCCCCTCACGTTGACATCCCCTAACACCAACCAGTGGAACCCAACACACACTCCCTGCACTAACTCCACAGCGACACCATTACTAACCTACAGACTGGCACTGCACCACCCACCACTGTGTACTTCTGCTCATATAAAGTCACTGCATATCAAATACCTGTCTGCCTTCACCCCCAACAGCCACCATGCGCTTTAACGGCTACCTGCACTTGGACCAAGTCGAGGGTCAGGAGGTCATCTACACGCCAGAGATGGACGACCCCAAATCCGAGCTGTTCGGCGAGACGGCTCGCAGCATCGAGAGCGCCGTGAGTACTGGAAGCGGTTGTGCTAAGCTGTTTGATGTTACTCATACAAGGATAATGCAGCTGGTTCCTAGTTAGCTGCATTTGTATTCCATGCAACGTTCTGCGGTCCCACGCCTCGTGCACGGCCAGTGAATGCTAACTATAGCAACCCTTTGCTAATGGTGTGTTTTAGCTTGTGCGGCACATTATGTGATGGCTTCATCAGCTCTGCAGAGATTTGCTCTTCGCTACTTAACTCATTTGGAGCTTCTTGTAATGGAGATGTTCATGTGAGAGGTTAGTGAAGATGCTCTCATTTAAGGTTTAGCACTGGATTTTGAGGCTAGGGTATCACTTTCGTGTGTCCTAGATGTCACACTAGTGCTAGTACTGCAGTGGTGAGCAAGACATCCAACGAAGGCTCTGCAGCCAGTTGGCACACCAAGCTAGACCCCCATTCCCATCCCTCCTTCTCAACACTCACACACACACCGCATGCTGACCCTGGACTGGGGCTTTGGCAGGACGAGGCCAGCTCTGGAAATGGTGTCGGTGGCCTCTAGCATCTTCTAATCCTTCTGTGCTGGAGACGCCCTGCAGGCTCAGCTGGCCCACAAGATAGGAGCGCAACCCCTCCACCAGCACCCCTCCTCATCCTCCTCTTTGTCCCTCTGTTGCTCCGTCCCTCTTTCACATCCCTCCACCTTCAGCGTTGACTGCTAGACCGTGTGTAAATAGCAGCTGAGGAAAGGGGAAGTTTCTGGGTCACTGTACCCGACAGGTTGCGATTGAAGCCTGGCTTTTGTAGGGTTCTGCTGTATGTTTTGGGGGCAGGGTGGGCGGACAAGCTTGTATTGGAGATGCTCCAAATAAACAGAGATTGATGCATCTTGGGTTGGGAAAGCACAATTTTCCCTTATTTTTTAAAATCACATGGTGCCTTGGAGGGTGAACACAAGCCTATTGGACATTAAGTGGGGTACTGGAAAGGCCACCCGTGGAGGCACTTTAACAATAAGAACACACAATGAAGGGCTCTTGAGGCAGTCTGGAAGAAAGGGGCACTATTTGATTGAGTACGGACTAAATTGGGAGCCACTTTTCATTTCCTCCAGTCGTGACCAATTTCGTATAAATGAAGTGTGGCCGGCACGCTTTTGTTATGCATTTTAGCAGAAGAGACTCTGATGTCTACCCGCTCTGAGAATCGCAGGACTGTCTCCATCCTTTTTTCGTGGAGGTAGAAACGCCACGCACCTTCACTCTCTGGGGCGCTTGCCCAACCAAATGCGAACAGGCGTCGTTAGTAACGTGACATTTACCGCAGCCTCGGAAATGTGTTTGTGTAATTACTGCTGCGCTGCCGTTAAATGTCAGTTTGTGCGCCAGACCCAGTGGGGTTTTGTACAATTTCTCCAATGACACACTTTCTCATCCTATAGGAGAAATGTGCTCTTAACGAGAACTGGATCGAAACATCAAGCTTATTACCCTTTTCATTGACCGGGTCCGTAGACATTTCCCTGTTTTTTTTCTCCCCCCCCCCGTTTTCTTCCAGCTGAATGAGCTGTTCCGGAAATCTGACGT
The DNA here is from genome assembly GCA_036984385.1 of Crenuchus spilurus. Taxonomy (NCBI): domain Eukaryota; kingdom Metazoa; phylum Chordata; class Actinopteri; order Characiformes; family Crenuchidae; genus Crenuchus; species Crenuchus spilurus. The sequence goes on along the minus strand of BRDA01004151.1, from coordinate 56,302 downwards.
GCAGAAGGACTTCCAGAGTGTCCGGGTTAGGAATCTGGCTCCCAGCAACTCCATCATGGCTGTTATAGAAGCCCACTTTGACCCAGGTAATGTATCACAAAGTATAGACATTGTAAAAAAGCTATAGGCCCCCAGAAATGAAGGTCCTTGTACACAGAGGAATTTAGCATCCGTATTTAACCCCTCCACACAGTGAAACACACACAGTAGTGAGCGCACACTAGAGGCGAGCGTACATGCCAAAAGCAGCGCCCAGCCCTATTCCCCAGGTGAGCAGACCACTTATCCGCTTCCTCATGGGCACTTCAGTATTGTCCTGCCATGGGATTGAACTGGTGATTAACCACCAGGCCACGGCTGCCCCCAAGAGGTGCTGGAGGTGAATATCAGGCTTCCAGCATTCGTATGTAGTGTGAGAGCATAGTGCACAAACTTTACTTTCACTTTCTAAAAACATTCGGTGCTGAAGTCAAAACTTTCAAAGATTGAACTTCGGATACTCACCCCTAATGACACCCGGGGCAATATTATAGATGTAAATTCACGTCACACCTGTTTAACTGGATGGATACAATCAGAGACCATTAATACAAGCCATTAAGTAGCCCAAAGACCCAAAACTAAGACAGGTGTTCTCAAGGAACACTATCCATATGGTCAAAAAGAGTCAGAATCAAAATTACAATGCTTAATAATAATAATAACAATAATAATAATAATAATAATAATAATAGTAATAATAATAATAATAATAATAATAATAGTAATAGTAATAATAATAATAATAATAATAATAATAGTAATAATAATAATAATAGTAGTAGTAATAATAATAATAATAACAATAACAATAATAATAATAATAATAATAATAATAATAGTAGTAGTAGTAGTAGTAATAATAATAATAATAATAATAATAATAATAATAATAATAATAATAATAGTAGTAGTAGTAGTAATAATAATAATAATAATAATAATAATAATAATAGTAGTAGTAATAATAATAATAATAATAATAATAATAATAATAATAATAGTAGTAATAATAATAATAATAATAATAATATCCATTGCTGGATGCACACGCGTACATACGTACACATGCACACTGACAATTTAGAGTACCCAATCCACCTGACCTCCATGTTTTTGGACTGTGGGAGGAACCAGAAATCCCGGAGGAGAACATGGAAACTCCACCCAGATGGGGACTCGAACCCACGACCTCAGCACTGAGAGGCGAGCGTGCTAACCACCAAGCCACCGTGCCTCCCATGATCATCATCATCATCAATCATAAGACTGTAGCTTTTACTGAATGTAAAGTATTTGGGCCAAAACTGAACCAATGAGCTGCAGCTTCTTATTTGGATGAATGGAATATCTCAAAAGCGAGGACAGAACATTGACAGGCCAAACTGTAGGACATCTCCAAGAGACCCTTCTTGTTTCTAATGGAATTCTCAGCTCTATAATTGTTATATTAATGCCCGTAGTTTTATTTTTTATGCCCATCCTTGCATTCAGCAACTGAAGCGAACAGATCCATCAGTGATGACAGCAGACATCTTTTTTTTTTATTAATAGCACTAGACAAATCAGTGGCCTACAGGCAGCTCAGATACTGCAGATATATGTCGCTCGTAGACCGTCAGCATTCAGCTTTTAATGACATAATGGCTTTTTCCACTGTGAAGAATGTGCAGCTTGAGTCAGCTGGGGGCGCACACATCTACGTTCTGCGTGAAGCAGCTACGTATTGTTTATCCACTGTGTACTCTGTGGTCTCAATTATTCCATCTGTTTCTATAGTGACTCATCTTCATTGCCGCTCCCATTTGGCATTTTTTCTCTCTCCAGAGCTAGTTCTGTGTTATTTGTGAAGTGCCTCTTACCACCCTAAGCTTTGTAAGCACTTCTTATACTCTAAGCACATCAAAATTCCCAGAGTCGCTGCTCCTTCAGAAGTACGCCTTTGGCCAGAAATAAAAAGCACATAAAAACGGCCTTTTTTGTTCGAAGAGATATAATTCAATAGAGCAAAATGAGGTGTTTAGCTTGTATAAAAGAATCCAGCTCTGTGCTTCGGTCTAGGCTGAGCTGTTTACAGCGGGAGTGGCCAGGCAGAGTGCTCTCTGCATGGTGATTTACTAAAATATATATAAAAATACAGGGTCTCTCAGAGATCTGCCTCAATTCAGCCTCGCTCCTCTGTGTGTCATTAAACCCCGGTGAGCGTCTCTCACCAATGGATGAGAAGGGAAAAAAAGAAGAAAATTCCTCCTGTATTCGCCTTTTATTGGCCCCATTCAGCGTCTTTTATTCCAGCACAAGAGCTTGTCATAAAGGCAGCCTACAGTGGCCTGTAACAGGGCCATCTGTGGAAGTGTTATGACAGCCCTTCATTCCACCGTCCCTGAAACGTACAGCGCTTGGAGGACGTCCGCTCCCAAGGGCCCATTACGCGCAGGCTTTGCCCCGTGTATTTATTGCTGTGTGTAATGTCTCTGAGGGGGGTTGTATAGGTGGGTCTCTCTCTGCTCTCCAGCACATGCTCACGTCTCTCTTCATTCTGTCCTGATCCGACTGGCCTCGTGCTACAGACACCAGGCTAACAGTGGAGGATATTGAGGCATCATTGCTGAAACAGCTGAAGACGTCTAAAGGGACCGGCATTGTGGTCAAGCAGCCGGAGGAGGAATATGTCAGTTTTACCAAATACGGTAAGTGATAATCAATACTCAATCAATCAATACTGAACTTAATCTTGTTTCTCTGGGTCTGAAATATACTTGTAAGATCATTTTTATGCAAATTAAGATACACACACAGCAGTGAAGGTTAATGGGAACACATCCAAATTGCCATTTTTTACATAATAATATGTGACAGCCTGACCAATCAGGGTGCAGAGTGGAGTCCCATGGAGATTGCAAAATGTACCCAAAAATATGTAAATGAATGGGAACACAATAAAAAAGCATCAAAATGATCATTTTTACATCATAACATGTGATTGCTTGGACCAATCAGGGCACAGACGGGAGTCACATAAAGGTTGCAGCCAGTTCAGCCAGTTCAGTCCTGCTGTGGTGGTTGTGAGAGCAGCTGCATTTCTGCTTTGCTGTCTTTGCTGTGTTCTGTTAATACGTGTCAACTTGTCTTCTATCTCTACACTGTTTCAGAATAAACAAAACACAAAATTCACAGAGAGTTGGCAATCATGCATTTGCATAAATTAATTTCTTATTAACTTCAATACAAACATTAAGAAACAAACCTCAAATGTTTAGCCATGTTTAGACTTGATACAGAACCAACATTTGACAGTATCTTGCTCTTTTTGCTTGTCTCAGGTCTCTCCATTCCATCCTTCACCACCACCGCCACCACAGTGGCCACTGTCACCACCCCCACCACCACCACCACCACAGCTGCAACCATGCCGCCTACAACTGCTCCGATCACCATGCACCGACCAGCGACCACAAGACGGCCTTTCACCGCTCGCAGGACCACCACAGCAGCCCCAGTCACCACCACTCCTACCACACTCGCCACCACCACCACCACACACCTCCGGACCAGGCCTGGTCCCCAGCACACCAAGCCTGTAGGACCCTGTGACTCGCAGCCCTGCGGCCATGGAGGCACCTGCGAAGAGGACGGAGACGACTTCAGCTGCACATGTCCTGCAGGAAGGGGCGGAGCTGTATGCGAAAAACGTGAGACAATTAGCATGTCACTGTACATTTTTCTCACCTCATTGCAAGGTCATAGAACACTTCTGTTAAAGGGCTCATATCATGAAAACATTCTCTATATATTTAAACAAGAGTTTAATGTTTCTCTGCATAATTTCATCCTGTTTGTCACTGGTCACGACCCCCACAGAGCAGGTATTATTTGGGTGATGGACTGTAGTAGAGCTGGGCGATATGGCCAAAATTTTTATCACAATAAATGTTTCTAGATTGATCAATCTTGATAATTATCACAATATTAAATTTTCTAACACTGTCATAGTTTTAAACAACATCTTTCTAAAACGTCAGACTAAATACATGAAATGTTACTATTTAAAGTATTAAAATGTTTATTACTATGATTGCTGTCGGTCGCAGCCACTCCAAAATAACAACAGGCTAGAGAGCCAAGCTAATATGCTAATGCTAGCTAGCACTCTGGCTGACACACACACACACACACAGCGAGCCTGCCTCCTTCTCCTTCTTCTCAGACAAACAGATGAGCACACAGCGACCTCACACTCTCCCGCCCAGCCAATCACAGCTTGTCTTAAACACAACAGTGCATTTTCGCGGCGCTGGTGAGGAGGAGCTAACAAGCAGCAGTATTAGACGTCAGAACTCACGTCAAGCTGCTTAGACGCGAAATGGAAACAAAGATTAATGCTTATCGAATTCTATTGTCCCGGCTTATCATCGTCATCGAGGGAAAACTTATCGTGAAAATAATCGATATCGTTTTATCGCCCAGCACTAGACTGCAGTGACGCTGATGTGGTGGTGGTGTGTGGTGCTTGGACAAGTGTTTTTTTAACACGGTCCACTCACTGTCCACTCTATTAGACACACCTAGGTGCACCTTGTACATGTAAGGTTAGAGACAGTAGCTCATCTGTTGCTGCACAGTCAGTGTTGGTCCTTCACTAGTGCTCAAAGGATGCCAGTGCATCACCCTAGTGACACTGCGGTGTTTAAAAACATCAGCAGCTCTGTTGTGTCTGATCCACTCGAACACACACTAACACACCACCACCACATCTGTGTCACTGAGAATGATCCACCACCCAAATAATACCTGCTCCTGACCTTTGAAGGACATAGGTGGTCAGTGTACATAAATGCAGTGTCATGTATAAGAATTTCAGAATGCCAAAAACTCTCGGAATCACAACATGCCATCCGCCACAGAATCACAAAAGACTTCGCACTGAGTCGCCACATGAAGAGAATAGCACAATTATGGCTCCAAATTGCAGCCCTGCTGTGGCACTTTAGGAACTGTAGCTCCCATCATTCTCTCTCTCAGCATTTTTTGGGTAAGAAACTACCCCTCACAGCTGCATCAGATTATAATTGACACTAATTGCTTTAATGAGCATTAGTTCGTGATAAAACGCTGCGCGCTGGGGGAAAAGGAAGGTGGCTAATTGAAGGCTTATATGCAGTACCATTCCCTCCCTCTGATCAATCAGGCCATTAAAGAGTGATGAAGAGAGAAGGCTTCATCAGCCAGCCATTCTCCCGAGACAGAGGTGTTGATGATAAAATGCCGAAGCAATGGGAATCTGTGTATGAAATGTACGCTGCAAACTCGGAGCAGCCCGGAGAGATTAGGCAGCAGTTATTCAATGAACTTATCATTGTCTTAGTGTCTCTGTCTTGGTGGCTCAGTATGTTGGCCGTCAAACCACAGTCATGGTTTTATTGGCTATCTTTGTGAGACTTATTGCTCTGGATGCTTTTTTTGTTGTTGCTTTATCAGTACAGAGCAGCCCGTTGAAGGATTGGAGATGTTCCAATAACTCCACTTTATCTTGCCTTTGCCTTTCTTTCTCAGCGATAAACTTTTACATCCCATCCTTTGGAGGCAAATCTTACCTGGCCTTCCCAACCATGAGAGCCTACCATACGGTTCGCATTGCCATGGAGTTCAGAGCCTCGGACACTTCAGGTATACTCCTGTACAACAGCCAGAAAGGCAAGAAGGACTTCCTCTCTTTGGCGTTGGTGGGAGGAAAAGTAGAACTCAGGTACGTCACTCCTTGTTCTTCATCATCATCTACACCTACAACTGTAAACATTGTTATTTAAGTTTCAACGAACCATTAAGAACTTTGGGAGACTTTGACATCAACATTAATGATATCCAGTTTAAGATAAGATAATATTTTATTAGTCGCATGGTGGGGAAATTCAAAATATACAAGTTAATTGGTTGGCTGATTAATCAGTTGGTCGATTAATCAGGACGATTATTGTAGTTTTAGAAGATTATCATTGTCCGATTATTTTTAAACAAAAATAGGGCCAGTAAACAAAAATTGGCTAATTTATAGGCTGTATCATATTGGCTATATATATCAGCCATCAACCACCCTGCACTATCAGCATCAGCCACTGGAAAACTATATTGGTCATTCACTAATCACTAGAGGTGGGTAATCCAAGTCCAGAAAGTAATAATCCATCCCAGGATTTTGCTCCAACTTCATGTGTGGCTCTGCTGCAGCATATCTGCAGCAGAACCAACAAGGCAGTTGAAACAAAATCCTGGGGTGGATATTTACTTTCGGGACCTGGATTACCCACCTCTACTAATCACCATTCAAAAGCTGAACATCCTGCCACTTTTCAATGTTAAAATGGAAAATATCATCTCTTGATGTGTAAGCCTGGAGGGAGTTCATGAAGTTTGAAAAGATCAGACTAAATTGGTTGCAGATAATTATATATAATTATTCTAATAAGCCAGTCTTCTGCAACTTCCTATGTTTCATATAATTAGCAGGAAGCTATGAAACTTAAAAAATACAGTGTGCAAAAGTTTGTGCAACCCTGGTTTTATTGTAGCTCTCCCTGAAAATAAGTTCCTCTACAGAGATCACACTGCTGCACTTACTGTTGACTTTACAGATGCACTGATATGGAATTCTGATACGATAAGCCATCATTAATAACTGACTGATAACAGTATCATACTGATCATGTAAACACACTATTTTAATGTTAGTTAATGTAATATAATGTAAAATCCAGCAGCCATCAGAGAGTTGCAGAATGACCAGCAGAGGATGCTGTGGAGTTTAGAAGAAGATAAATTCTCACTTACCAAAATTATCAGTTGGAAATATCAGCCAGAATTTCAGTTTGGGACTGATAACAATAATGTAGTTTTTCCATTTATATCAAATGATATATTGTCTGTCGATATATCATCTATATCTCATTTATTCACTGACTTTAACATGACATAAAACAGTAAAATCATTTGTTTTGTTCAATATACTAAATTAAACTTATTTTCAACAAAATGTATCATTTCACCAGGAATGTCCAAACTTCTGCATAAGACTGCTCATACAATATCAGTCAAATGTTTGGACACACCTTCTCATTCAATGCTTTTCTTTATTTTTCCTACATTGTAAATGAATACTGAAGTCATCCAGACTGTGAGTGAACACATAAGGAATCATGTAGTAAACTTAAAAGTGTTAAACAAACCAAAACATGTTTTAGATTTTACTTCAAAGTAGACACACAACTGATGTCTCAAACACATTAAGAGGCAATAAATGCAAGTCATGAACTCTTGACAAGACACAGCTGTTAACTGAAAGTCATTCCAGGTGACTACCTCATAAAGCTGACTGACAAAATGCCAAGAAAGCTGGCATCTAAGCAAGAAGTGCCTACTATGAAGAATGTAAAATATAAACATATTCTGATTTGTTTGCTAAATAATTACATAAGTGTTTATTCATAGTTTGGATGACTTTAGGATTAATCTACAATGCAGAAAATTGTTAAATAATGAATGAAGGTGTGTCCAAACCTTTGACTGGTACTGTATATGAAGTGTTAGATGTCTCCAGAATGATGAACAGAACTGTAGATCATTCTGAAGCTAAGTGACAAAGAAAATCATCCAAATGAAGCCAAATTATATGATTATTATAATAAAACTGCATCTCCAAAAATGTGTATAATGAAAAAGTCCATTTGTGTTCATAATTTAATTTCAAAAGTTAAACTATTTTACATTCATTCCATGAAATATGACACATTTCAAGCCTTTAGTTTTAACGCTGATACTGTTTGAATAGTAATTTACTCAGATAATTAAAGATTCTGGATTTTTCCAACAGCAAAACAAAAAAAGACTTGAAATATGTCACTTTTTGTGTAATGAACATAAAATGTGTCTGTTTACCTTTAATTAAACTGAACCTTTTCACAATACTATTTTTTTTGTGTTGTAGCACTGTTTTAGCCTTTTGTTGTTCCCAGAACCACTTTTAATTAATTTTTATTTTAAACAAAAATTCTGTATTGCAAATTACTATTGAATCAGAATTAGAATTGGACCAAGTCCATTTGCATATACAATGAATTTATTTATATCTTTCAGTACACAGAATACAGAAGTAAACAAGTTTCACTAGAGCATTAACATAGACAACAATACACACACATACACATTACTGTAACATCCATTCACACACATTGTACAGACACACGAGAGCTGATCTCATATATATAGACATAGAGAGAGAGGCTATTATTAATATATTGTATTATTTATAAAGATATACTAATAGAGATTAACACATGTCCCCTTTCTCTGGGCACTTGTAGGTTCGACACGGGTTCTGGAATATGCTCCGTGGTCAGCAAAGTCCAGATTAAACCCGGTCAGTGGCATCACTTAGTGGTGAACCGCAACAGACGCAATGCTGCACTGAGTGTGGATAATGAAACTCCCGTGGAGGGCCAAAGCCCAGCAGGCACTGATGGACTCAACCTGGAGACAGACCTCTACGTTGGTGGTGTTCCTGATGAAATGGTTCCAGAGTAAGAATCACTTCTTTCTTTCAACTGCAGCCAGATAACATCAGCAGCTCAGTCAAGAGAGCTTTGATAACGAAAAAGGAAAGTAATGAAGTAACAAACATGTTGACTGGTTGAGGTAATGTGATTCATCTGTTTGTCTGCTAAGAGCTGGCAGACAGACGTTTTCTCTAATAAGATTTAATGTGACTGAATAAAAATAGCGAAAAGGAATTAACATCAGTCAGGGCCGTTACAGAAATATCATCGACTTCCCTTTGGAGCTATTTCTCATACAAAACAGTCCGTAAGTAAGGGCAAAAAGCCACGCAAGATCTGAAAATGGCAGCATTACAGACCTGGCATAGCATCAAATGAGAAGATATATACCGTCTGGTAACGTGCTGGTCATAGATTCAGGCAGTCATCATCAAATGCTAAGGATTAGCAAGAAAATACTAAACAGCACAATTTTATTGAAGAATATTCTAATTTGTTAAATTACTTATAGAAATTGTAGAATAGTATAATATAAAAATACCACACAGTTATAATATTCATTCCTTTACTGCCCGAACTGTATAGCAGCTGTGTGGACAATGGAATATTAGCTGAATTTCAGTTTTAATTCAAGAGTTTTTATGTCAATATTGAGTAAACTGTGATATTATATTATATTATATTATATAGTTGTACCATTGGAGCTGTAGCAGGAGGAGAGGATGCAGAGATGGATGTCCAAAAGAAAGACTTTATAACAAAACAACTACAAACTAAACATTGTGGCTGAAAACAAAACAACGCCTTGACAACACTGGGGGCTATATAGCAAACACTAATTAACACATTGGGGTTGTTCACCAAGGGTGCCAAACAGATGTTGCTGTATGCAGTGGATGTGATCTAACAAAGCTGAACTTTCATAAGTTTTTACTCTCCTAGAGTGTGAAACTTTCATTTTAAGCCCCTGGAGTCTGAAGGTATTTCAGACACTCTGGTGTAATCTGATAGGCCTTCACTTTTTAGCAGTTACACCCATCTAAAATTATTTTTATCCAAAGTGTTACACAGGCTTTTGTTCAGTACAATCTCAGCAACAACAGTGTCAAAACAGTAAGTGTGTCATAAATCTATATATTGATTAAATCTGCTTTAAACTTAGACTTTCCAAAAACCTGTTTCCAGATGTGCTGATATATTTTGAAAAAACACTCTAAACATTTCTAAGACTTTTGAGCTCAGAACTGAATAAACAGAGGTGTTGGCTACACACTGTTCATTACACTGTTACTACACACTGTTCAGAGCTTTTTTGTTTGATGGGGGGGTCTTCCACAAATTTCACAGCCAGTATTCCACCAATGCTATGTCCGGAATTACTATGTCATTATTATATGAATGACAGATTGCATAATTTAGCAGAAAAAAAACACTCAGCTGTCTGACTCACTCTCCCAAACATGTCTCTGCTTATTTAAGCTCATCTCACTATAAGCTACATATATTTGAAAAGTAGACACTTTACCGTTTCCAGGGCATGTTTCGTTTAGTTTCAAGGATTTGCAGAATTTTGTTAATATTCCACTGGCGGGACAGTCGACTCCAGAGGTTTAAAGAAGAAAACACAAGAATAGGAATGAAAGACTGGTGTTTTATCTGTTTAATTAATAGTGATAAGGTCTTCTTGGTCTGAAATGAGCTCTGCATGAGCTTGTACAATCTGTAGCTGCGTTAAAATAAATCAGCTGAGCTAAGTTCTACTTTTCAGCAAAACAAATGGAGAAAAATAAGTTATATAGCTAAATCAGTGTTAGCAGACCCCTTGAAAATCACATTTTGTATATATACTATATATATATTAGATAGATACTGTATGTATCCCATACAGAATATACATAGTATATAAATGCAGAGGATTTACATGTTAAAACTACATTTAATTATATATTAATTGCTTTCTTTCAGAGTGAAGGAGAGGACCACAATCTCTACTGGTCTGGTAGGCTGTATCCGCCTGCTGGATGTCAACAACATGGTGTACAACTTGCAGGAGAATGGCAGGAAGGTTTTGTACGGGAAAGCCGTTGGCGAGTGTGGCAACAACCCGTGTTCGCCAAACCCATGCAAAAACGAAGCCTCCTGCCATGTTAAAGGAGCCGAGATGTTCCACTGCAAGTGTGTCAATGGTTTCTCTGGTGAGTTCACCTCTTTGCCCTCTCCTGTCTCTCCCATCTCCTCCGTTTCCTTCAGCATGGAGCTCTGACTCAGCCCCCTTTAGTAATGAGCTCTGTGTGATGAGAGGCCCGGGCCTATTCGCAATCAGATCTGGATAGCGATCTTGATCGTGAGTCCAGCAGCTGCTCCCTGTGGATGAAGGATGAGGCAGAACAGAGGGTGCATGTGTAATCAGCGTGCTACAGGGAGGTTACAGTAAGATGGATGAGTGTTTACCTCCCTCTTTAAAGGACACACGAGAAGTAGGTAGAGAGGAGTATGTTCAGGGAGAGAATAAGTACAGCACAGCTCAGCATGACCTGAACTGGGAGGTCACTGCATACAACTGGAGCAGCGTTCAACTGAAAAGGACCAGGATAGTTTATTTCCCACAACTTTTCTTCGGCGTCAAGCCACGTCAGGATTTTTTAAAAACCCTTAGGACAGAGGCATTCAAACTTTCCAAGATCTTTTCCAAAAGTTCCTAGTTGTCTGCAGCAGCGTATATCATACCTGCTAATATTAGGCTGTGAAAAAGAGATATATTCTGTGTTATCGGGAATAGTTTTCCCCAGTAGTGAACTTTAGTCTGGATGGTGAACTTATGTAGTCTGGGAGGACAGTACGCAAACTTTACTTTCACTTTCAGAAAAAAGTTGGGGCTGGTGGTATAACATTCAGGACTTTGTCCACCCCTAACAATGCCCCTGGGCACCGCACAGTGATGCATGTCAGGTAGGGACTTGTGGTTACCTCTGCAGCTGGATTGGGTTGCCAGATAGCAAGACACAAATCCCTGACAGAAACTGACAAATATGAAAAGAAAAGCAATACATTATATAGATTATTCTGAGAAATGTCCAGTTGGAAACTTAGTGGGAGAAATTAGGGAAAGTCCTAAATTCCAGAAAGGTTGGGAGGTATGCATACACCTCAGTCACCAGTGAATTTTACCATTTTTTAAATAATTAACTTTTTATAAAATATTATATTACTGAATTGGATTTTCAGTCATTTTCCATCATTTTTCATTTCACCCCTCACTAGTGACCACCGTTCAATTGCTTCAGGCCTGAGAACCCAAACCTCTGCCCAAACCTATGCCATGGAAGTTGCCCTTAGGCTACAAAATAAACTTGGTAGATAAAAGCTGGCATCATGTTTTGGTTATTTCATTATTATGTGAATTATTTTACAATTCCGTTAAAAAAGAGGGAGATATTCTTGGTCGTTGGAACACAGGTTTCCCTGAACATACAGAGCGGACAAACTTTACTTTCACTTTCAAAATACAGTCAGTGATGACATAACAGTCAGGATTGAATGCAAACCCCTAACAATGGTCCTGCACTGTACAGTGGTGCATGTCAGGTTACCTCTGCTTCTGGGTGGGGTTGCCAGATAGCATGACATAAATCCCACACATCGACTCAAGCGTCTACTGATTGGTCCATTCGGAGCTGGGAATCCTTCGCTTTCCTCCGAGCGTGTTGTCTTCCTAGTGATGGAGTATCAGCGGTAGTTTGAAAAGAGGTGGTGGCTGCATCACACGCAGCGGAGGAGTCATGTTAATGTCTTCACCTTCCTAGAGTCAGGGACAGTGCAAAGTGATGGGGAGAGCCCCCTAGTGGATGCGATGGTTTAATTGGCTACTACTACATTGAGAAGGGGAGAAAATTGGCACACAAAAAAAAGAGGGCGACAAAAATGCTGAACTTTCAGTCAGGTTTTGTAAGTACAAAGGGGGATATTTTATTATGATCTGCATTTGATAAACGCTTATTTTGCATCCTTCATATTTTGCCAGGTGTTGATGTGGTTTGGACGTTTAGGCTTGAAAGCAGTACAGAATGTAAACCTTCTGTAAATGTGTATCTTTACATAACTATCCGTGTAGCTCTGTAATGTAAATGTCAGTGAAATTAATTACGTAAGCATACTCATTATGTAACTAATTGCATAATTGCGTAATTACATTTAAATAGTATAGCACAATGACAGTAACATCTATGGGCAGGTTAAGCTAAATCAGCATTCAGATTGTGTCCCCCGACCACTTTCTGGTGTTATTATTGAAGTAATCAGTGTGCCTTTGTTGCTCTTTTGGGCCGCTTTGCCTCTCTCTATAGAAAGCCGTGTGAGTAATTGGCCTGATAGCGAGTCTTGCTTCTGTGGCTTCTGAAGGCTTATAGAGCTGTTGCTGCTGGTCTGTGGCCTTTGCCCCGGTCTCCTCTCGAAAACGGTCATGCTCCAGCGGTTCGCTGCTAATAAGGGGCCTTGAAAAAGAGGCGGCGGAGGAGAAGAGCGGGTGCTTTGGTTGATCCCAGTCCTCAAACGTCATAGCGTGCTGCACTTCTCCGTGATCTACAGCGAGAGAGATAAGACAGAGCCTGATAACCAGCCACCAAACGCAAGCTACATTAATTCTCTTTGTTCACATCGGAGATGTTTTTTCTCCTTCGCTGGAGCTCCTCGAGTCTCAAGACATATTGCCTGCAGTAAATTGCTCTGTTGTTCTGCTGGCCGGGCGTTTATTGAACGACCCTCATAGTAATACAGTTCAATATCACACACTTGATTTCTCTGCTGTGCTGCCGAGGCTGAGGTTGGGCTGTAGAGGAAAGCCCTTTGAAGTAAGGCTATATACAAAGGAGTTGGCCAGAGGGATAAATATGAGGGCTAACCTTTAATGTTTAAAGAGCAGAGGTGTGAGATGAAGTGATCTTTTCTTCTTGATAGAGCTGCTTTCTTACAGTACAGGACCAGCTCCGTGAAGGAAGGCCGTCAGCAAAAGTGCAGATATTTTCTATCCAGCATGTTGGCTGCACAAGGCATGCTGTTCTAATGATGAGGATGTTCTGATGAGTCTCCAGAACAGGCCAAAACCACCAACCATAAGTCATTTTCACTTCTCCAGCCTAGAAAGCACACGAGTGGGTCTTGGTGCTCCAGAGCTTAATCTGGAGTTGTAATAATTCTAAATCCTATTAGAAAATGACCTCCATTACAGTGTAAATCCTCAACCCCGTTCCATACAAGGGGAAGGCATCTAACAGCCAGCAGTGGGATTTTAGTGGCAGAGGGTTGGAAGAGAAGGTAACTGAGTCAGATTTTTTTTCCCTACAAATAAACTGGTCCTGGTGGCTTTGTGGTTATGGACCCAGTCTTTGACCCCCTGGCAGGTCATGAGTGAAGTGCCTTTGAGACACCTAGCCCCCAACTGCTCACCAGGCACTGGGGATAGCTGCCCACCACTTTGGGCATGTGTGCTCATGCCGCCTAGTGTGTGTGTGTGTGTGTGTGTTCACTGCATAGATGGATTAAATGCGGAGGTCTGTGTATGCAAGCACATTAGTCTATGATTGCGCACTTTCACTTTCACAAATAAATAAATCATATAACCAAACACAGCTGGCAATGATTTATATAATAAAAGTACAATAAAGGGTAAATATATATAAAGACATTTTTACTCCTATATCTGGAGGGCTTACCAACCCACAAACTGAAATAATGCAACCCAAGCAAAGGTGACTGAAGTTCTTATTCCTGTTCAACCTTAAATGATGCAGCATTTACATTCATTGATCTAAGAAGTTTCTCATTCCACCTTAAATGATGCAGCATTTACATTAATTGATCTAAGAAGTTTCTCATTCCACCTTAAATGATGCAGCATTTACATTCACTGAGCTAGGAAGTTTCTTATTCCACCTTAAATGATGCAGCATTTGTATTCATTGACCTAAGAAGGTTCTCATTCCACCTTAAATGATGCAGCATTTGTATTCATTGACCTAAGAAGTTTCTCATTCCACCTTAAGTGATGCAGCATTTACATTAATTAACCTAAGAAGTTTCTCATTCCACCTTAAATGATGTAGCATTTGTATTCATTGACCTAAGAAGTTTCTCATTCTACCTTAAATGATGCAGCATTTGTATTCATTGACCTAAGAAGTTTCTCATTCCACCTTAAATGATGCAGCATTTACATTAATTGACCTAATAAGTTTCTCATTCCACCTTAAATGATGCAGCATTTACATTAATTGACCTAAGAAGTTTCTCATTCCACCTTAAATGATGCAGCATTTGTATTCACTGACCTAAGAAATTTCTAATTCTACCTTAAATGATGCAGCATTTGTATATATTGACTTAAGAAGTTTCTCATTCCACCTTAAATGATGCAGCATTTACATTAATTGACCTAAGAAGTTTCTCATTCCACCTTAAATGATGCAGCATTTGTATTTATTGACCTAAGAAGTTTCTCATTCCACCTTAATTGATGCAGCATTTACATTCACTGATCTAAGAAGTTTCTCATTCCACCTTAAATGATGCAGCAGTTATCGTCATTTGGATGAAGTTCTTCCAGCTTTTATTCTCATTTAATTAAGATCCTTCCAGTTCCACCTTAAATGATTTTGCAGGTCTATTCATGTGGCTGGTAGAAAATGTCAATATGAAGCTATTTTAAGCTGCACTGAGTTGTGCTGATATGAAAGAGTTTCAGTAGAAGTTGTCAGAGAGTTGATTTGGACTCACTAAGAGGAGAGACTGTGATGATGACAGAGCTTAATTCTCATTGGCTAGAATCTCTGTGAAACCTTTTGGAAGATGGGTGATCAGGAACAGATACTCAGACCAGCCGTTCAGAGCAAGCCTGCTTAGACAGGCTGATGAGGCTGTAATGATTGAACCTTTTGGTATTTTTAACATAGTATGTCACGTGTATATACACAGATCATATGGGAAACCCTCACTGGTGTTTGGGACTGGTATTAGTGGTCCAAGATCTTGCCAGGGAAACATGTAGACTGCCACCACCACCTTGCGTTGGTCCACATTTGTCTCTTGGAGGGGGTTCTTAGGTGTTTATCTGCATTTAATTTTTCATTTCATTTTTTTTTTCTTTACAGGACCCACCTGCGCTGACGCCCACAACCCGTGTGAGCCGAACCAGTGCCACCCGTCTGCCCATTGCCAAGTTCTTCCAGAAGGAGGCTACAAATGCGAGTGCCCCATGGGCCGTGAGGGCAAGCACTGCAGAAAAGGTCCACGTTTCAGCCTGATATCAGTATTGATTTTGTGAAGTTCAGCCTGGCTCCATTACTGGCTGGGCTTGGAAATGTATTGAGGTTTTTGTTTTTGTGGAGTGAAAAATGGTTAGACAGAAGCATCCTTTGAGACGGTGTGCCTGGGCCAAACGAAAGCTTTGCGTACTGACTGTGGTGGCGTTTGGTTGAGGATTCCAGGAGAATGTGTTGTTGTTTTTCCAGCCTTCTGTTTGCATCGTGGAAGATCAAACGTACCCGAGGCCTGCGGAAGGGGGCTGTAGCTGAATCACTGGGATTGGGCGACAGGCCTGTTTGTAGCATTGCTGATGTGGTTGTTAGCTGGTTAGCTTCAGCTTGCCGCCCCCAGGTGATGCTTCCATAGAGAGCTCTGCGACTGCAGGGAGGGAGACGTGCTGGCTGGTTGACGCTTTCAGTAGTTCTTCATGCTTTAGCATCTTTGTTGTCTCTCTCTCCCTCTCGCTTTTATCTCTTTCCCAAGCTCTCTCGCCCTGGCAAGAGCTCGCAGAAGCAATTTAAGGAGAAAATGTAGAATGCAGGCCTACTTAAACACAAATGCACACCCACACACATATAGGAACCAACCCGAAACGGGCCCGAAAGTGGCCCTTTGACCGAGCAAGTCTCCATTAATAAGTGATTAAAATAAATTGAGGTGAACCAGAATCAATGAGTTGAGCGCACCCATCACATAGAGTGCGCCGTCTTTTTTATCACTTAAATCAATGAGATGAGTAATTGTATCAGTCAGCTGCACATCGTGATTAATGGGGACTCAGTCAGGCAAAGTGTCTGGGGAGAAAGGCAACTGTGAGATAAGGCATCGTCAAGTGGAGGAGTGAGTAAGTGAGTGAGTGAGTCAGAGGGAGGGAGAGATAGATGGGGTGGTGGGGGTGATGTGTGGCAGAAACGAGTGTTATAATAAGCGAGCATCCCTTGTGTGAAGTCAAAAACGCCGCAGGAGCAGCGAGGAAGATGATGGCGGGAGTAAAGTAGTGATGCAAACTCGGCCAATCGTTGTTGGGCGCTCTGATCAAATCGGAACGTTCTCTCGTTGCGGTTTGCTGTACACACCAGGCTAGCTCTGTCATTAGAGCTCAGACTGTGTTTTAGAGGCTGCTATTTTGTGAGCGCAGTGGTCCACGGTGGTTTCCAGCAGGAGTGTAATGATGCACATGTTCTTTTTGAGGGATTCTCAACCCCCTACACGATTTTTAGAAAAGACTCCATGTTAGCTCATCTCTCTCACTGACCACTTTGTAGCTCCTTTCACCCTGTTCTTCAATGCTCTGGACCCCCGCAGAGCAGGTAGTATTTGATCATTTTCAGGAATGCTGTGATACCGATGTGGTGGTGGTGTGTTCAGACACAGCAGGGCTTTCACTGCTGGACTGACAATAGTCAATTATCCAGGCAACATCCTGTGATCCTGTGAAGGACTATTACGGCACAAACTGTGCTGGAATAGATGAGGTACAGTCTGATTTTCATCTATAAGGTCCAATAAGGAAGTTTAAAAACACACTACACACTAACACACCACCGCCACCTCAGTGTCACACCCAAATAATACCTGCTCTGTGAGGGTCTATATGATAAATTGGACAGTAACAAGGCTTGTCAATGTATACACATATACAGCATAAGCCCCGCCCCCTTTTACTCTTTTAGCACACTCTGTGTTTAGTTGTCCAGCACAGCCGGTAAGGGGCGATGTACATGTTCAGGCCAGAAGAGGGCGTCTTGCGTGGCACAGCCAAGCCCTAAAGATCTCCTTCTTTCCAGACCAGTGAACTGGCAAGGCTCCCGCTGTTGATTCTTCTAAATGAGCTCTGACTGCTCACTTCCTTGTTGTGTCTGCAGGTTTTTGTCTTCCCGTGTACAATAGTCAGCAACTGATTTAAGCACTAGCTAATTGGCTTTTTAATCTCTGCACACCGTCCTCGTCCAAAAACGGCCATGTTCTAATCCAACGCAATTAGCAGTGAAAGGCTTTTCTGTGCTGAATGCAGTCGTGCTCTAATTCAGACGCCTGGCTGTAAAGTTTGTGTAGGTTTGTGTGTTGGACGCAAATTGCGGAATCATTACAGTTGCCACCATTACGTTAATGTATCTGTTTATACTCTAATGTGCTCGTTTTCTTCATTTTAATTCACAGTATCAGACAGAAAGGGAGCCTACATTCCGTACTTCAGTGGAGAGTCCTATCTAGAGCTAAAGGGCCTGCATTTGTATAACCACGATCTAAGGTAATTATCCAGTGCCATCATCGCTGCGCATTTTACACCTGCTTTGTAAACCATCTGTCAATCCAGAATGCTAGTAATATGATTAGTCATGATGTGCATCGGCCTAATGTGATCTCTAATGTGATGATTGTGTGATTTATCTGCAGGCAAAAGGTCAGCATGACTGTGGTGCTGCTGGCAAATGAGTCCAACGGCATGATCTTCTACAACGGCCAGAAAACAGATGGGAAAGGAGATTTCATCTCTCTCGCACTGAATGACGGCATCCTGGAATTTAGATATGATCTGGGCAAGGGACCAGCTGTCATTAGGTATGTGGAGCCGGCTCTAGCTTTGGGCTTGTGTTTCCAACACAACATAAGCAGTTATGTCTCCTCTTAGGTCTTTTATGCTAAACTGCTGAACAGATCATTGTAATCTGCTCAGTAACCAGAGCATGGCATCTGCACAATATATCATGCAAGTCTGCTGAAGCTATAGTACTTGGATGGGATCTCTCCAATGGAAAGTGTTGTTGGGAATGGCGCGAATCCCAATGGTCCAGGGGCAGGGATGGGGATAATGTACTGTACAGTCTTTCAGAACAGTTTCCCAATTCTCCCAGACAGAAACAGATCCCTCTTGAGATGTAATGTTGAGAATAGTCAAATAGGAATAAACGAAAAGAATAAAAGGAAGCCATTCATGTACCGTATTATCAGTGGATTTAAGAGATCAAAAACGTACAGCAAAGCTATCATACAACAATATTTCACTCTCGTGAAGGAGATTTTGAAGCTTTAAATGCTTCAGAAGTGGAATTTAACCTTCTGGAGTCGCTGATGACATCGGTGTGATGACGGATTTAAAACATCGCAGCAGGAAAACAACGTCATGTTGAGCCGTGTCAACGTCTTATAACAGGAATGTCTTAAATGCTAGTTAGAGTGAATGTTCATGGAAATCAGTCAAATTTGATATAAAAGTCATATTTACGTGGCTGTAAATGTAGCGAGCCAGGAGGGGCGAGATGCCTGCGAGGAAGCCGCACAATGCAGCAGGAGCCAGCACTGCCCCCAAGTGGACAAAAAAGGAAGCTCACACCTGCTTTTTGTTGTAAATAGTGGTAGATAGCTTCATTTTTACCAACATATGTTCACCTTTACAACCTGTGTTAACAGTTGTAACTTCTTCATTGAGCATGTTGTGGTTTTATGGTATTTTGGGAGTTTTTTGGATCCAGTATGTTGAAAAAATGGCCAAAACAAAAAACATCCCAGACATTGGCATTCTCAACATTTTTTATTTAAAGGCAAAATGGGTGGCATGGAGGCTGGGTGGTTAGAACACTCGCCTCTCAGCACTGGGGTCGTGGGTTCAAGTCCTTACTCTGGAGTTTTACTCTGGAGTCGCTGGGTAATGGAATGCCCTGCGCCATGCTCCTGTTGAAGGAGTAGAGGACTCACCTTGACCGCAGATAAGATAATGGATGGATGGATGACCAAATTAAAAGCTTCTATATTCAGTTGAGAATAAAAAAGGTTGACACTGAGTTTGTTTTGTACGTTTGCACAACAGGAGCAAAGAGAAGATCAAGCTGAACGTGTGGAACACGGTGAACCTGGAGCGGGCCCAGCGTAAGGGCGAAATCAACATTAATGGCAAAAACCCGGTCCGAGGAGAGTCTCCGGTAAGAGGACGTTACGCTCTGGCTTCAGCTTCTGCCTGCGTTGTTGTGCCTTGAGTTGAACGAGGGCAGCCTTGGCTCCACGTTATCCCTCAGAGCCTCAGCGGCGGACCGTGCTTATGTAGCCATACGCGGTCTTATTTCCTCACTTCAGATATCCTCTCCACATGTAACGAGCTGGGTAATGCGGAGCCAACTTTGTTCCCTGGCTGACAGTGCTGGCTAATGAGACCTTCATGATGTGCTGGGCTGTGAAGTTGGGCTTGGATTGTGTACAGTATGCAGGGTATGTGATGCATGTGTGTGAAGCTTTTGGAAGTGCTCCCTGCAAGGCCCCTTGGGTGTTTGCTTCCATTTCTCTGTGCAAATGGCTGGGATCTGTTGACACCCATCCAACAGGCACTGGTGCACCCACTCCCAAAACTATCCGCACGACACAAGAACAAAACGAAGGGCGTGTACATAGTTTGAACATCTGTACATCCCACAATTATCGCCTAATTTGTGATTAGGCCTGTAGAATCCGCGCGTAGGCATTTAAGTCTTCTTTAAATGGCATGCCTCTCAAGCCTTCCTACGTACGGTAATTGGGTTTGGTTCCAGCCACGGAGGCAGAAAATCTCGTTAAAGGGAGAGAACGACGGAGGGAAAAATTGGGGCAAAGAGAGCAGAAGGGGTCCTGTTATGAAAGGCTGTCTGGCAGCCTACAAGAGCGCACCCCAGGAGAAATACTTTCTCGGGCCGAGCCTGGCGAATGAGCTCTAACTACAATGCAAACGCCAGCGTGTGGGTGCACTAGTCCATAGACGTTTGTATGTGTTCTGTTCTTTCTGATCTCTCTCCGAATGCCCCGTCGCTTTGTTTCACGTGCCCTGCATGATGTCTTGGATCCTTTGGCTTAATCGTTTGTTGTACAGTTTATTTCTATTTGTACTGACAATTCTGTTCTTTCTTCTCTGGTAACATTTTGTTTTCTTCCTTTCTTCCACTCCCCCCCCCCCCCCACCTGCCCCCGTGCTCTTTTTTTGTGCGTCTGGATGTAAGAAATCGCGCAAGGTAATGGCTCAAGTCTCGAAAATAAAAAAAAACAAACAAACTCCAAAGTAAATAAAACATCCTCCTCATTCCCTATGACAGCACCATCGAGTAGCCTCGCTCTTCATCTACGCTCCATCCTCCATTCGACAAGAGCAGGCAGAAGGACGAGGGAGCTGTGTTTTCACACCATTCCATATGCTAGGGCGGGACAGAGTGAGAAAGACAGAGAGAGAGAGAGAGAGAGGGGGGAGGACAGTCGAAGAGCTTGGTTTGGCTTTCACCTCGGGCCAGCTGGTACGGGGGCGGCAAGTGAGCGAGAGAGAGTGTTAGAGAGTGAGAGAGAGAGAGAGTTATCGTTTGACCGCCATTATTTCAGCAGCCTTCCTACAACAATGAAACGTCTTCATTAGTTTCGCGTGGGCGGGCCATTTAACAGCCTCGCAGTGGATGGAGACAGTTAAACAGGGAGCGAAGGAAAGAAGGAAGGAGGGAGTGTGAGTGAGCGCGATGTGGGAGAATGTACAGTTGAAAGGCAAACTTTGTTCTTTTCTGCTGCTGGTTTTTTTGCCCTCAGACAAACTCCCCTGTAACATTCCAGCAGAGCAAGAGAACGAGAGAGAGAGAGAGGGATGAGGGACATAGAGAAAGAGCTAGCAAGAGCATCCTTCCCCAGCCTGTGGCTGCCGGTGCATGGCAGCTTTGTGTCAGGGTTCTTCACTCAGCCCACATCACACAAGAGCTGGGCTGAAACGGCGCTGGCTACGCTGGCTTGGCTCGGGCCACTAGCTTGGACAGGCCCCTCAGGTCCATAGCCAGGCCTTTTCAAGCCTCTGCCTGTTCACCATTGGGCTGCTGTTGGTTCTTTACGCAGGGATAAATGCCAGAACCCGTTTCAACATTTCATCTTGTTTTCCAGCAATTAGCTCATTTCTCTCCCCCCCGAGGCTATTATTGCCCTACATAAACTAAAGATCCTACGTGTAGCCCAGTGCATTAACAGAGAAAGGGTCCTGCTGTTAGCGAAGTCATTTTCATGCAGGTTGGAGAACACTGATTTCATGGTCATCTGCCGCGCAAATGATCCCCCAATTAAGGTTTACCACTCGGAATATGAAAGGTCCGAACAATAATCACACATTCATTATACTCTTTCATTAAAAAGCCATCCATATCAGTCGTTCCCATTTCAATCGCTCCAGTTCTCTTTGTTTTGTTTTTTTCTTTCCTCCCTTCTGTCTTATGTGTAGACTATGAATAATCTGCCATTCAGAGCACTGAAATCAATTATGTTTTGTAATACAAGAGGTGCATTGATGTGGCCGAGGATTAAATATGAGAGCTGAATCAATAAATTGGCCCATGCTAATCATGCTCTTTTATATCGATTGGCTAAACTTTGCTAGTGCAGCTCATTGAGCCGTGCGAGTAAATTGTAATTAGAATACAGCGTGGCAGAAAAGAGGGCTAATTGTTGTAATAACACAGTGTCGGTATTGTAGGTTCTCATCTTGCGTTTTGTATTCGGCAGAACCAGCACAATGATCTCAACCTGAAGGAGTCGTTATATGTGGGCGGAGCTCCGGATTTCCGTAAAGTGGCAAGAGCGGCGTCTCTTAAAACGGGCTTTAAAGGAGCCATTCAGAAGGTAAGAAGGCCTCCATTAGCCTCCATTCACACTGGACAAGAGCTTTCCAGACAGCAGGTATTATTTGGATGATGGAATACAGTGACAGTGACGTGGTGGTGGTACGTTAGGATGCTGATATGAGTGGATCAGACACCAAAGCTATCACTTTCTGCTTTCTTCATTGGTGGTCTGGATAGTTTTGGTGCACTGAGGTGTTTAAAAACATCATCTGATCTACTCATACCAACGCAACACCATCACCACATCCCACCTCTGCATCCCGACTCCTCACGCCTGTTACAACATCCTTAACAAAAACTATTTTGAATTCACCGTTTGTTTGATGTCACAGAAACACTATAAAAATGTAATGGGAGCTCCACCTGTTCCAAAGCGCTTTTGGAAAGGGGCACAATACAGGGCAGCCAGTTGGACCAGAGATGTTAACCCAGTAGCAACAGCAGCTTATTTAATTCTAATTCAAAATGAGAATATGACTAAAAAGTTCACTTGGGTTCAAAAATTTAATTCAAAAAGGTAAACTTTCATGTATTTTATATTCAAGTCACATATTTTAAACCTTGTTTTACTGTCGATACTGTTTGAATGCTAATTTGCTGTAATAATATTCTAATAATTACCTGGATTTCGGATTTTTTCATGATAGGCTCAGTATACAATATAACGCTTTGCCTTTTTGAATTCAATGATGAACATAAATGAATTTTTTCACAATAGAGAGGTTGGGAATAGTCAATCAATCAATCAAATTTTATTTATAAAGTTCTTTTTACAACTGATGTCACAAAGCAGCTTTACAGGGTTAGTAATAACAGACATCAAATCATTAATCCCTAATCCCCGGTGAGCAAGCCAACGGCGACAGTGGCAAGGGAAAACTCCCTCAGAGCTGGAGGAAGAAACCTTGGGAGGAACCAGACTCACATGGGGGACCCATCCTCCTCTGGTCTGCTAATTCTGAGTAGTCTGATTCTGAATAGTCTGATTTCCGAGTGTTTTTGTCAGTGCTATGAATGGACCTCCAGGTAGGATGTGGGCCCTTTAAAGCATGCGGCACATTGACACTAACGCGAGTTCATAAATTCATTATGAGCTTGTGCTGGTTCAGTGTTTTATTGATCCATGTTGCTTTATCCGCAGATCACTGTGATGGGCACACAAATCCTGAAGCCTGAAAACGCGCTTCACTCCAGCGACGTGTCCATGTACTCTCATCACCCCTGCTCCGCGGACGTGTGTCAGAACGGCGGAGAATGCAACCCGATGCTCGACAACTACGAGTGTGCATGTCCACACGGTTTCACTGGCACACACTGCCAGCACAGTGAGTGCGCTTCTCTGTTCCTTCTCCAATAGTTGTGTGAATACACTTATTAACATAGGCCTCCCATCCGCTAAAGTTTAGCGTAAGCCTTTAGCACATCCTACGAGCCAATAGTGGCTGTTTCACTTACCTTTCATCTATTGCTTAATTGTAATTGACACACTACATGTCGAAATGTTTGTGGACACCCGTTCCAATGAATTCATTCAGCTATAAGCTGACACAGATGTGTAAATGCACATATACAGCTTGTTTAGTCCTGTAGAGAAGTACTGCCAATAGAAAAGGACTCTCTGGAGAACCTACTGGCGCCATGCCTAATGCCAGGCGTGGGATAGAGTGATATAAAGCCCCCCAGCATTGAGCTGTGAAGCAGTGGAGCCATGTTCTTTGGAATCCATCCAATACTTTCTAGACGAGTTGGGGATCATCCAGCATCCTGATGCTCTTGTGGATGAATGCAATCAAATCCTCACATGCTCCAAGCCCGACAAAAGCAGGATCACATCTAGCAGAATGAGCAGGTGTCCCAATACTCTAGGATGACCTCATTAACCTTGCTGTGCCTCCTTCCTTCTTTTTTTTTAACCTTAATTAAACCACACAAGCATGAAAATTACAATACATCTCACCTCCTCTCCTGTAATTAAGGAGTGCTGTGTTCCTTATCGATTGATGTAATGCGACTCGTCCTCTCCTCTTTCACAGCTACCTACGAAAAGGCCGCCGGGGACTCGGAGGCCATCGCTTTTGACGGGCGAACGTTCATCGAATATCACAACGGCGTCACGAAGAGGTAAGGGATCTCCACGAGCTCTCGGCCACGTCCTGTCCGCCCTCGTACCCTCTAGTCGAATTACCATCGATGACGACAAGTTAAATTACCAGCCCCGTTTTGGCCCTGCGTGCTCCCTCATTTGGGCTAATGGCTCGCTCTCATCCCTCACCATTTCCAGCGCATCCGTCTCTTTGGTCTTCAGCAAGTCTCGCTAATTAGCTGCCCGGTTCCAATTACAGTGCAGCCTGGAGCGACCTTCTCTCAGTACTGTCCTGCAGAAGATTGAGCTGATATATTGTGCAAATCCCCCCCCCTCCATTATCAAAGGCCCAGGTTTCCATTAGAGCGCGTATCAAAAAGCTCGTTCAGAGGGCTCTCACTCTAATTGTTTTTTTCTTCAATCATGAGCTAATTCCTCATCCTCGGGTTGGTCTCGTATCCCTGTGGCCTTCTAGCATTTGGGTCGATGCATACGTCAAAATTTCATTAATCTATTTGTCGTAAGTGCATCATCAGGTATGCAGTTATCTAGTCTTTAGTACTGTAGGAAGTCCAGTTGCCATGATATTCTGTACACAAAATGTCTATGTCTTCTGTTTGTCCTCCTGCCTTCCTGTCTGTCTGTCTGTCAACATTGGCAAGCAAAAGTTTGGGTACCCTTGGTCAAAATTTCTGTAACTGTAATAAAACATGATCTGATTTCCAAAGGGCATAAAGTTGAAGATGGCAAATTTCTGTCTAAAAAAACGATATATATAGCAAGACGGGGCGGCACGGTGGCTTAGTGGTTAGCACGTTCACCTCTCAGCGCTGAGGTCTTGAGTCCCCATCTGAGCGGAGTTTCTATGTTCTCCTCCAGGGTCTCCGGTTTCCTCCCACTGTCCAAAAACATGGATTTGGGTACTCTAAATTGTCCGTACGTATGTGTGTGTGTGTGTGTATGTATGTTCAACCAGCGATGGATTGGCGCCCTGTCCTGGGCTTAGTTGAATAGTGTAATGCCCTGTGCCCAGTGAGGGGGTAGGAGACTAACCGCGACCCTGATAAAGATTAAGCGGGTGTGATAATGGATGGATGGATATAGCAAGATGGCTTTTTCCGTATTTAACCATTTCAAAATGACCAAGAATTAAGGTCCAAAAGCACCCTGAATGGTTAGTACTTTCAATAGATCGTGATGGCCTTGGCAAAACCATCCTTACATCTTTTGAGATGGTCCATTGTGGATTTTGAGGCATCTTTAGGATCATTGCCCTGTTGTATAAGCCATCCACACCATCTTTAGACAGTGTTTGCTTCCAGAGTGTGCTGGTATTTAATTGAATCCATTCTTCTCATATACCAATGGCTGCATCACAAGCCCAAAGCATGATCGATCCACCTCCAAGCTCAACGGTTGCAGAGGCGTTTCCTTTTTTCACCCTGAATACCTTTTTCAGTTTGATTTGCCTTTCCAGGAATCCCTACGAGCCGTTCTTTCAGAAAGTGTTCTTGGTCTTCTAGACCTCAATTTTCCTCAAGTGCCATTTCTTAATTACATTCTGAACATGGCTACCTGAAAACACGCTCTCTACTTATAGCCTCCCGCTGCTCTATCATGTTTGAGAATCTTGTTGAAAGCACTAAAGCCTTGGTAGAAGTTATCTAAGACTTCAGATCTGCCCTTTCTTATTTTCAGTCTAAAATTGTATAAAAGCAATACAATATTCCCATCTCATCTTTATGCCTTTTGGAGATCAGTTCATCTCACTGAGAAACAAGGGGTGCCCAAACTTTTGCCTGCCACTGTATCTGTCTGTCTCATATAAGTGTTCCTTGTTCTCTCTCTTCACTCAAGCCAACTGACCAATGAGATTCCTGAGTAAGTAACCCAGGTGTCTCCTGGGGCAGATTTAATCCAAGCCAAACTAACACCCTACTAAATCCATTTTAGTGTTTAACCCGGCATATTTACCAACACAAACCAAAACCTTTGATTCATTTCTGTTATTGCCCCATGAGCTTCACGTAAAATGAATATTCATCAAAAAGACAGCGCTCATCTGTTTGATATTCCTACTTTGTATTCATCTTCTTTTTTTTCCTGGAAAACCTTTTTAATTGGGTGTTTACTTTCTCATCAGGTGCATTACAGACTAGTTATAGGAATACAAGCTTGGCATGCATGATGAGCATTGTGTTCAGCAGAACCACTGCAGTGCATCTTTTCAGTAAGCATGAGGAACTGGATTAGAACCAAGTACTAGTGCATCTCCAAAAAAAGAGAATAAGGTGGAAAAAGTCCATTTGAAATAGTAAATTTTATAGTCGTTAAAAAGTTTTGTTTTTGTTTTTTTTTTGTTTTTTTGTTTTGTTGTTGTTGTTGTTTTTATTTTGTTTGGGCTTTTTTTTGTTTTGTTTTTTGTTTTTTGTTTTGTTGTTGTTTTTTGTTTTTTTTGTTTTTATTTAATTTTGTTTTTGTTTTTTTGTTGTTGTTTTTATTTTGTTTGGGTTTTTTTTTTGCTTTTTTTGTTTTGTTTTTTGTTTTGTTTTGTTGTTTTTTGTTTTTTTGTTTTTATTTTATTTTGTTTTTTTGTTGTTGTTTTTTTTGTTTTGTTTTGTTTTGTTTTTTTGATACTGTTTGAATTGTGGTCTTTGTGACCTGGTTTGATCTCCTGAAGTGCCCTTGAGCAAGGCACCTAACCGCCAACTGCACCCCGGATGCTGCAGCTGCCCATCACTTCGGGCAAGTGTGCTCACTTCCCTTTAGTGTTCACTAGTTTGTGTGTTTCACTACACAGACACGATAAATGCGGTCAAATTCCTCTGTGTGCACTTTACAGTACTAATTTACTCCAAATGAAATAATCTAACAATCTGATTAGCTGCATATTCATGAGCTGTAAGCCATGTGATCAACATTAAAACAAAAAAATGGCCACTTTTGTCATATATAATGAAAGTGTGAGCATTTTTTAATTAAATTATGAACACAAACAAACTTTTTCACAGCATTCTCATTTTTGGATGTGCCACTGTATATCTGTATACCTGCACTGTATGTGATTAACTGTGAATCTGAATGAGTCCTCATTTAACTGCAACTTTGATGTGTTCTTTATGGTTTCACCCTCTCTGAACCCTACAAAGTAGTTTATATCAGCTTTAAACCAGCCTGGTTTAGAATTGCCCTTGACTGCCCCATTAGAGAAGTGCTTAATCTGTAATAGTTTCTTTTTAGAAGCACTTATTTTACATTATTGTTTCCTTCTGAATGTAATTAACTGGCTAAGTGGCTTCAACCGAGGCCCCGGTTTTAACGCTGGCAGCTTGATTTATTTTGAATTATGCTAAGTAGCTCCCGTGGAAAATTCCCCTTCCGCATTTTAGCCGTGTCAGATTATTTGTCAAATTATTAACTGGGATTTCTAATAATTGCGTCCGAGGCTGAGAGGGGAAGTGACATATTAATCAAGGATTTGTCTTTCAAGATAAAAAGACCTTCGCAGGACGTCAATGGAGATGTACTCAAAGACCAGTAGTGTAAGTGGGCCACCACAGGCATCAATACTAGTTAAGCACAAGGTCCTCTAGAGTGGCTCATACAATAGCCTAGGGTTTAATGCGTGTCACTTCCTGTATAAATGAAGAGCTGGATTAGACTTAAATCCCAGCCAAGGAAGCTGACCAACCGCTTAGAATGGGCATCATCAATTCAACACGATTCGGTTTGCGTAGAGTCGCTAAAGTTAATGAATTCCTCAGAAGACATCACAACACTGGGCCTGTAGCTAAAACCAGAATCTGGTCCTATTTCTGTTGCTGTTTACTGGACTGGTCATCTGTCTTCATTCTCTCTCCTTTGCTCTGCAACCTTGGATCAATTTCCCCATGCCCCATGACTTCAGTCACCAATTCTCTACCCCTGCCTTTTCATAATTGGAAGTTTGACCCCATTTCCTCTTGATGGAGTGCCTCGCTTTTGATTGGCTTTGCTTGAGGACGCTGGTCACTGGGTTATATGAATCATTCTTATAAGATCACGTCAATTTGGAGTTCCAAACCATTTTGTCCAAACGTTTTTGGACACCTCTTCTAATAAATGCATCCAGCTGCTTTAAGTTGCACCAATTGTAGAGAAGAACTGCCAATAAAAAAGGTCTCTATGGAGCAGAGAGTGGAACTGTGGTCTTTGGAATGAGTTGGAGATGAAGCGGGGTGGTGATCATCCAACATCATGGCTTCTCTAATGCTGTTGTCACTGATGTAGTGCTCCAAAATCTAGTAGAAAGCCTTCCCTTAACAGTAATGACTGTTACTCCAACTAGAGCAGGACAAAGTCTTTTTTAATACCCTTGATTTGTCCCAATGAGATGTCCCAATGCTTTTTTTTCCCATGTTGTCTAGCATTATATTATGGGGGCAGCCGTGGCCTAGTGGTTAAGGATGTGGTCTGGTGACCTGAAGGTCGCCGGTTCGATCCCCGGGCAGGTCACGACTGAAGTGCCCTTGAGCAAGGCACCTAACCCCCAATTGTAAGTCGCTTTGGATAAAAGCGTCTGCTAAATGCCTCAAATGCAAAATTATATATGGAGTTAGTGCTTCAGTAACATCCGCATATTCCAGTCAAGTGATAAGGTTTTCCATTCCTTCTTGCCAAACAGCTCTGCAGCTGATGTTGATGTTCTTCCTTCCATGCAAATGTCTTAGTGGAGAAGAATGGACTGGAGAACTGGAGGAGAATGACACCACCACTGGTGGATGCTGGACAGTGGAACCTTAATATGAACATTGACAACCTGACCGTATTCCTACTCTTGTAGGAACTTTACTTGTACATTGAGGAAAAAAATAAATAAAAAATCTGAAGAGCTTTTTCCATAAAACCCCTTTTCCTACCTTTTGTGAAACACTACCAGTCCAGTGTTGGTCTTCTGATGACATCATTACTTTGTACAGAGTGGCCTAACCACAGGTATTAGATTACATCTCCCACCAATGGCCCCCAGCTTGTTGGCACAGAGCCTGGATGGCCTTTGTGCTTTTTTGGTGCCCCACAGAGGGGGTGGCTGAAGGTTCCTTCCTTCGCTCTTTTGAGCTTATTGCATGCCCTTCATTTTCTCCCTTGTCCCTCAAAGCCCCGAATCCCTGGAGAACCCATCTGACCAGAGGTGAGTCCCCCCCTGTCTGAGCTGCATCTGCTCGCATGCTGCCCAACCCCAATCTACAACCCCCTCCACACGGGCTGAAGGTCACAGCTTCACCAACAATAGCAGCGGACAGAAATGTCAGATTGCTCTGCCTTTATTTGAAGAAGGTACAGCTAAACGATGGTCTTGTAGGGGCCATTCCTGAGTCTGGCACTGCCCCCTATGGACAGACAGCGTAAATCACTTAACAAGTCTTTAAGCAGTTTGAACTTGTAGGAGGAGTAATGGACATGAAGTACCACTCCACTGCACGAGCCCCTCTTAAAAGCTCGTTTTATTAACCGGACCCTCGCTCCGGGTCAGTTTCAATGATCTGTATATATTGATGGAAGTCTGAGAGTCTGAGTTTGATGTTTAAGCACCACTTCAAAAGAATTTTTGTAGAAGCTTGCAGGGTTCGTTCTTAATGGTAGAGTGATCATGAGGAGAGCAATTCTGGAGTGGCCCAGGGATGGCAGTTAGCCGCCCTGGCTGTCAGCCCTGTGGTGGGGGAAAATGTGTGGAAAGAGTCCAGTCAGCACATTACATGTGTCTCGCTGGGGAGGAATTCAATTACACCAAATAATTATGCGGCTTTACTCCATCACGGCCTCATCTAACACAATTTGCATAATGAAATTTTGTCTTTTAATTAAAGAAAAGGAGGTCTGTCATTATTACCAATTGTACGGGGTGCTTTCTTGGGACGACACAGCCTGCGCATACGCAGCAGTGCGGTAAGACGGGAGAGAGCGTTCTGGAGGGGAGGTTTCAAGGCACTGCCTTGTTTCTTAGAGTTCCTCAGCTTGGTGGGTTTGATTAATATGACTTGACACCAAGCCGCAGGGCACCCACACACGGTGCGCTCGGCAGGAAGGCAACCTGATGGCTCCCCATATTGGAGACGACATGCAGCGGTTGACTCTAGACTCTTTCTTCTCCACCCGGTTAAAGACTCGCAGTTGAAACCCAAAGCCATAGTGTTGAAAATTTAGGCGCTACGAAAAATGTGCTTCTGCGTCAAATTTACACCACCCTGAGTTGTACCCTATATCATAGCCTGACCTTCATCTTCCTACAAAAGAGACACATTGTGGCAAAGCAGACTGCAACCACTGTGATTGGTCACATTTCTGCTTTCACGTTCCTGCTTTTGTCACCATTTTAAAATTCAGTTGCCTGACATTGGGGCATCCATGGCCTAGTGGATTGGTCACAAGATTGGTTCGATTCCCGGGCAGTTCATGACTTCAACAAAGCACCTAACCCTCCACTGTTGCGCCGTGGATAGAGGCATGTGTGCTCACTGCCCACTAGTGTGTGTATGTGTGTTTTACTGCACTGATGCACATTGGCTAATAAATGCACTTTATCACTTTGTGGATCCGTTTGAGGAGAGATTAACCAAGGATGTCAGTATAAACATTTGTATGACTTCTTAACACTACAGAAAAAGCCACATGGCAGCAAATTGATGGCGAGAGTTTTGGATATAACCATTGTATGAATGAGGTCAATACATTAGCGTAGAAACCCCATCACCAACTAGTGTTCTGGTGGTGTAGTTGCAGAGCAATGCAAACACCAATGCACTAGGCATGAACGTCTACAATAGAGCTGGGTAATCCAGGTCCAAAAAGTACAAATCCACCCCAGGATCTGCATATCTGCAGAACTAACAATGCAGTTGAAACAAAATCCTGGGGTGGATTTGTACTTTTTGGACCTGGATTACCCAGCTCTGGTCTACACTATGGCACAGACTCTGGTTTGATTCTACACAGAAGCATAAATCGGGCTTTAGGTCTAAACGTCCATCTGTGAGCAATAGTAGCAACGACTCTTCACCATGTTAAAGATTTGCCGTGGACACCCAAAGCCATAGAGCTGTCAAATATAGCCATGTACCCGCTGCCGTAGTTTACATTGTGCAGCTCCACAAGTCATGGTAAAGATGGTGAAGTTAATGGCATAGAAACCCCATCACCAACTAGTGTTCTGACGGTGTAACTGCAGAGCAATGCAGATACCAACACGCACCAGTGTATGCAGTATACACTCTCACGGTGGCTTACGCCACTTCCTGCAATTTGACACAGAAGCATAATTCAGACTTTAGGTTTAAGCATCTTTCTGTGAGCAACAGTAGCAATGATGCTTCAATGAACAAGCAAACAAATAGCGCCAGTGATGCCACGCTTTGTCAAAACATGCCAGACCATTTGGTGTGACATGCAGCAGTTGACTCCTTTCTTCTCTACCAGGTTAAAGACTCGCAGTTGAAACCCAAAGCTGCAGTTTAGTAAATTTAGGCACGACTCTAAACTTAGGTCTAAGCTTCCATCTGTGCGGAACAGTAGCAAAGATGCTTCGGCAAACAAACAGCGCCAGTGATGTCACGGTTTGGCAGAACATGCCACGCCACATCTCCTGCGTGGTGTGAAGATTCATGACCACTCGCCACCTGCTTCTCTCCACTTTTGTGCTCTTCTGTCTTTGTGTCCATTCTTCTGTCTCTGCTGTGTTAAATCTGTTTCATGTCGTGTCGTGTTCTGTCCTGTGTCCCGTTTGTTCTGTCTTCTTTCGTCCTGCTTCTGTTTGTGTTACCTGTTTACAGCAGCCCACACACACACACACACACTTACACGTTCACAGTAGTGGCTCTCTTGATGCCAATAACTGAAGAGAACAAAGGAGCTGTTGTTTAAAAATAGCCATCGCCTTTAGTTGTGTGTACGAGTGTGCAGATCTGAGGGGAGTAAGAAGTGTGTGTGTGATGGTGAGGGAGTGTGAGGTGGATGAACATGTCCCTGTTGACCCCTCTGAACTTCCAGCTCACAATTATAAGGTAGTATATTTGCAAAAACTGACATGTAAACAAGTCCTGAGCAGTACAATTACAGACTAGTTCACCTGTTTGTCTTATGACCATGTTCTTCAATGGTCAGGACCCCCCCACAGAGCAGGTGTTGGTGGATCATTCTCAGCACTGCAGTGACACTGGAGTGGTGGTGGTGTGTTAGTGTGTGCTGCACTGATACAAGTGGATCAGAAACAGTAGAGCTGCTGGAGACACTATATCCACTCAATGTCCTCTATTAAATACACATACCTGGATGATTTGTGCTGTAGATGTAAGAGACAGTATCTGCTCTGTTGCTGCAGTTGGTTTTGGTCATCCTCTAGTTTGTCACTGGTGCTCACAGGATGCTGTTGGCTGTATAGTTTTGGCTGGTGAACTGTCACTATATCCCTAATGCTGGACCTGATCCACTCAAACCATTGCAACACACACCAAAAAAACGATTTTTAAGAAAGTAAAAAAATCTTGTTAATGGACATTTTTTCTTATTTTTTGTCTAAAAAGAAAAAATATTCTTAACAAGGACGTTTTGCACAAGAAAATTAAGCTCATTCTAAGAACATATGTCTAACTCTAACTTTTTCTTAATAAGATATTTCAACTCATTTTGAGCTTTATTTACAAGTTACAGGGTGTGACTATGGTTTGCACTGCAAAAAACAATCTTAGCAAGTAAAAGGAGCATATATTAAGACAATAAATCTTTTTTTTTCTCTGCCAAGATTTTTTGTCTTAAAAAGCACTGCAAGTGTAAGATTATTTTGCTTATTTTAAGAAATCTTACAAAGCAAAATTTGTTTACCCCATTGGGATTTTCTTTTGCTTAACATAAGGATTTATGTCTAGTTTTATATTATTTTTCTAGTTTTTGTGAGGTGCTTTTTTGCAGTGCACCACATCCGAGCTGAGAATGATCTGCCACCCAAATAATACCTGCCCTGTTGGGGTCCTGACCATTGAAGAACAGGGTGAAAGGAGGCTAATAAAGTACAGAGAAAGAGATGAACTACAGTGTATAATTGTAGAACTACAAAGTGCACCTGTAAGGACAGTGGAGCTGATAATGACAACAAGTGTAGATCCAAGGTATGTGGCTCCACTTCAAGTTTCATTGATTCCAGCTTCAAGTGAACATCATGTGGACGTTGAAAATATTGTGTATATATTTGTATGTCGCCCTTCCTTACTGTCAGCTCCCAGAGGACATCCCAGAGGATGTTACCTGTCTCCTCCCCCTCCCTAACCTCACTGCAGAGGGAGCAGATCAAAAAAACAGATCAGACAGCAGCTAATATGAGCATCCATCCTCCTCCGCCCCTCCCCCATGCAGGAAAAGAGACGCTAACCCTGAGGGGGCAGCACAGGATGAAGTGGAACATCTTAAGCCGTAGCTAGCTAACCTAAAGTGTGTCACCACCAGCCCTAGCTCTCTCTCACTCACACGTTCACGTGCCAACCACCACCACCCCCCTCCCTGCAGTGTGGCCTAGTTTACTGATGAACCGTGAAGACCCCTCAGGATCCGAGTACCTTCACAATCTGCTCCACTAGATCCGCACTCATTAGTTTATTATCGTGCATATAAACAGCACGTGACCAATAGACCTTATCAAGGTCCAAGCAACAAGGCTTTCATATAATTAGTGAAGGTAGTGACCCTGAGCTCCATTAGGTCAGACTCTCAGCAATTAAGTGCAGTCTGGTACTAAATCAGCAGGGAAGCTGTTAGATCCTCACATACACACACACACTATCCTCGGGGGAGTACAGTAATACTGGAGCGAGAGCAGAATACGTGTGAGAAAGTGGGATACGACATTCCTGCCTGACCACTCGCCTCGATTTTATTTTAGTTCGCTCATCTTCCTATCGTTTCTCTCCCTGCTGTAGTGAGAAGGCCTTGCTGGTGAACAAATTTGAGCTGAGCATCAAAACGGAGGCTACTCAAGGGCTGATCCTGTGGAGCGGGAAAGGCGTGGAGCGCTCCGACTACATCGCCTTGGCCATCGTGGACGGCCGCGTCCAGATGACCTACGACCTGGGCTCCAAACCTGTAGTCCTGCGCTCTTCTGTGCGGGTCAACACCAATCAATGGATTCGCATCAAAGCCAGCAGGTACACGCCAACTCCTTAGGGAAGTTATCGTGATGGGCACGTCATGGATATGGTCAGTGAACAACTGTTTCGTTACAAAGACAGAATAATTAGTTGGATTTAGTCCTTATAGGCAAGTCAAGCCACTTGACAGGCATCTCTGCAACGCCTCTGGGCAGGTACTCCAGCCACACACGTCTGTTTTTGAATGGGGACAGAAACTAAAAGCTGCAGAAATGTTTCAAGAATATGTTAAACAGAACTTTACCAGCAAGCTGACTGGCTGTACTTGTTGAATGCTATGAATCAAGACGCCATGTTGAGCATTACAAGCTTTCCCATTCATTGACAGTCTAGAGCAAGCACTTCTGTAATGTAGCACTACTGGTGCATTGTAGGTCTTCCAGCTCACCAAACCTTTAACAAACTAAATATCATGATGTTTTCTATGTGGTGAAATACAGGGGAAACTGAAACAGCTGGTTTTAGACCACAATAATTTATTAGTAGGTGTAGGTCCTCCTTTTGCGGCCAATACAGGGTCAATTTGTCTTGGGAATGACATATACAAGTCCTGCACAGTGGTCAGAGGGATTTTAAGCCATTCTTCTTGTAGGATAGTGGTCAGGTCACTACGTGATTCTGGTGGAGGAAACCGTTTCCTGACTCGCTCCTCCAAAACACCCCAAAGTGGCTCAATAATATTTAGACACAAAGACTTGCTGTCTTGGTCACAGATGCGCCAGCAAGACGTGCAGCAACAATTTGTCCTCTTTTGAACTCTGGTATGTCACCATAATGTTGTGTGCATTGTAATATACTATATAACTGTGCTCTTACCTGCTAACTGAACCTTCACACTCTGCTCTTACTGGTGCAATGTGACATTAATGAAGATTGGCCACCAGACTGGTCCAATTTAGCCATGAAACCTCCCTCACTAACATGACAGCTGTTTCAGTTTCATTGTCTAACCCCTGTATGTTTGCCATGGCACACAGCCCTATGCTGTGCTGCTTCAGGTTTATTAGGTCATAGGTCTAGGTCTTAATTGCAGAAGCATTTGACCAGTAATGCTAGCATGCTAGCAAGTTAGCTTGCTTTATTAATATTGATGTCTAGTGGAGCAGTTAACTGCTATAATGAACACAGGAGCAAAATTGCCAGGCATCACCCCTTAGCTGTTACGGACCTATCAATATATATGGTTAATGGTCATAATATTCTGTGTAAGAAGTAGATCCAGTAAAAATACAATAGCTACTACAACAACATATAACACATTTATGATCTCTCGTGGCCTACAAAGTGTCCCATAGTACCGAATTAATGGACCTGGTTGAAGAAAGTCCAGCTATGACGTATATAGAAATATTTGCAATATGGAGTTCTGATCATACAGTGCAGCTTTATTATACATAGTGCAGCCAAAGGCAGTAAAGGTTAAAGGTCTATAAGGGGGTTTCCTAAACCCCTCATTAGAAAATTGCAACTTCAGGAAAGCTTTATATGAGCTGTAAGGTTGCGAGCTCATATTTACAGTAAATGAAGTAGAGAAACAGTGGAGAAAGTTGTAGGTAATGCACTGTACCTGAAACCCCTCTCTCTGTCCTCTTTCATCAGAGCCCTGAGGGACGGCTCACTGCAGGTCGGTAATGAGGCCGCTGTCACTGGCTCCTCACCTCTGGCTGCCACTCAGCTGGACACAGACGGTGCCCTTTGGCTGGGTAAGACAACACCAAATCCATCACACACATCTGCCGCCCCCAGTACCCCTCTATATCTACTGTCTTGGGTACTCCATGACCATTTCACTTGTCCTCGTCATATATGAACTTAAACCTAAAACTGGACACATGGGCATATTTTTATATTTTTGACTGCAACTTGCAACTCTGTCGTCTGGTTCAGCTGAAACTCTGCAGTACGAAACATTCGGTAGAAAAAAATGAAATTGTAAAATGGGGAAAACAACACAAAAAGCACCAACATCCATCCATCTTCTTGACCTTTAATCCTGGTCAGGGTCACAGCAAGTTCATTGGGCACTGGCAGACTGGACACACGCATACATACCATCGCAAATACCCAAAAGTGTCAAAGTGTGCACATTCATTACTCAGGTAGAAGTGTAGATACTAGGGTTTAAAAAGACTTTTATAGAAGTTGAAGCTTTTTACTCAAGTAAAAGTACAAAAGTTCTGGTTTCAAAACTACTTAAAGTATAAAAGTAAAAGTAATGTAAGGATAATGCCAAAACTTAGGCTGTGCCACAGGGGCATATAGTGCACTACCCCACCCCCAAAATATTTTTTTCTAAAAGCCGTAATGACTATAATGTTATATTAAAATGGTAATGTTGACATTTTTTGGGATGTACTGGCTTCCTGTTTCAGCTGCATATCTGCCCCTTAAAAATGAAAACATTTCAGTCATTTCAAATATATTAGAGACCATATATGTGTAGTACTGAGCTTACTGCAGAGTGACGAGACACGTGATGCGATGGATCGCTTACCAATAGGGTATCAGAATGGTATATGTTTATATTTATCATCCAACCACGATCACATTCACTCTTTCTGGTGCAGTTTATCTGGAGAGGATATTTTTTGAATGATGACAAACCGAAATGAAATAACGAGGCTGTTTTTAAAATGTAAGGAGTAGAAAGTACCGATAATTACATGAAAATGTAAGTAAGTAGAAGTAAAAAGTCGTCCAAAAATAACTACTCCAGTAAACTATAAATAACCCAAATTTCTACTTAAGTATAGTAACGAAGTATTTGTACTTCGTTACTTGACACCTCTGCAAATACCCAATTCACCTGATGTCTGTTTTTGGACTGTGGGAGGAAACCTGAACATAAACGGGGAGAACATGGAAACTCCACCCAGATGGGGACTTGATCCCAAGACCTCAGTGCTGAGAGGCGAGCGTGCTAACCAGCAAGCCATCGTGCTGCCCCAGCATGAACGAGTTCAGCTGTAAAGCCATAAAACTTCTCTCCACGTTCTTAATGAAACATGTTTCCTAACAATAATGCACTGGTTCCCATAAACCAGTATGTAGATCAAGTTATTTAAGCCCTACTGTTCATTTTACAGTACTCAGGACATTATGTTTAGGTGTCATGATCAGTGGTGGACAAAGTACTCAACTCTAGTACTTAAGTAAAAGTATTGATACTCGTGGTCAAAATTTACTCAACTACAAGTAAAAGTTGCTCAGTCAAAATTTTACTCAAGTTAAAGTACTGAAGTACTTACTTTTGAAAATACTTAAGTATTCAAAAGTGCAAATTATATTTTCTAATATCAGTACATTGCAACATTCAAGGCAACACCCACTTTTTTGTTGTGTTTTGGCGGCCGCTGTAATTTTTAAAGTAACCCAAAAAATGCACCCCATCACCCCAGAATTTTCAAACAAGCTCAATTTGGCGTGAAAACTGGGAACCTTGCAACTGTGGCTGAAGAGAACTCTGGTTGCAGTGTCTGTTTAGGGCGGGCGCTCTGTGTGACTGGCCAATCACAGATCGGGAAGACGGTCAGTTACCCAATGAGGATTTTCCTTAAGCGCGAGCACGGATATTGACGAGTTATACTCGTATCTTGCTCATTACTCGTCAACAATGCTTTATCCGTACCGGATACTCATCCACCAAAAAAATATATACTCAAGTAAAGTAAAAATACTCAAAAAATGTACTTAAGTACAGTACTCAAGTAAATGTACTTTGTTACTGTCCACCACTGGTCATGATTGAT
The DNA here is from genome assembly GCA_036984385.1 of Crenuchus spilurus. Lineage (NCBI taxonomy): Eukaryota > Metazoa > Chordata > Actinopteri > Characiformes > Crenuchidae > Crenuchus > Crenuchus spilurus. The sequence goes on along the minus strand of BRDA01004151.1, from coordinate 17,818 downwards.
TAGATTATTCATATATTAACTGTTTTCAAACCAAAATCAAATTCAGTCATTCTCCTGTTCTATTTACAAACCCAAAAGTGACGTGAATTGTGGTTAAGGAACCTACCTTGCCACCAAAAGGTTGCCAGTTCAATCCCATGAACCAACAAAACACAACTGAAGTGCTCTTGAGCGCAAGGGACCTAAGCCCCAAATGTTCCCCAGGTGCCATCAATAGGGATGCCCACCACTACTACTGTGTACGTGTTTCACTTCATCCTCTGTGTGCAAGCGCAACGTTCACTTCACTTTGTTTTAAATCAATGCTCTCTGCTCTCCTAGACCTGTTTCAGTGAGATATATTTAAATGAAATATAAGAACATGTGCTTTAAGGACTAAACACTTTGAAGAACCTTGGAGAGATAAAACAGACATGCTTCTCATATCTAGGACTGAATTCCAGTGCTTTTCCCTTCGGGGAGATCTTAGCCAGTTCAGGTTGCTCTTTCTCTGTTGCAGGGCATGTTTCTAACTGAGTGTCAAAGCAGTGCACGCTACAGTCTAGAGCAGCATTCACCATCCCTGCTCCTGGAGATCTACACACTATGTACAAATACTTGTGGACACCCCTTCTAATGAATGCATTCCTGACACAGATGTACAAATGTGAACACACAGCTTGTCTAGTCAGTAGAGAAGTACTGCCAATAGAACAGGACTCTCTGGAGCAGATAAACATGAACCTATTGGCACCATGTCTAATGCCAGGCTGGGCTAGTGGTATAAAGCCCAACATATATTGAGCTGTGGAGCAGTGGAACTGTGTTCTCAGCTGTATCTTAATACCTCTAGGATGATTGCCCAACATCCTGAACTCATTAATGCTCGTCACTGAATGCAATCAGATCCTCACAGCAATGTTCTAAAATCTAGTAGAAAGCCTTCCCTGTACAGCAAAGGTAACAAGAAACTGAATGAACATGTGTCCCAACCCAGACAGCATATTTTTTTCTGGCCCTAATCCTCCATTTCATGTTGCCGCATGGATTGCCGCTCCCGGTTGCAAGATGTGGGCCACATATCAGCCAAATGTAGGTAACACTGCCATATCTCTGCCAGAAGTGGCCCACATCTGTTTTAGAATATGTGGGCCAAATAGATTTTTTAATATGTGGGCCACTGATGGCTCATATGTAGGTATCACTGCCATATCTCTGCCAGAAGTGGACCACATCTGTTTTAGAACATGTGGGCCAATTAGATTTTTTAATATGTGGGCCACTGATGGCTCATATGTAGGTAGCACTGCCATATTTCTGCCAGAAGTGGCCCACATCTGTTTTAGAATAGCTGGGCCAAATAGATTTTTAATATGTGGGCCACTGATGGCTCATATGTAGGTAGCACTGCCATATCTCTGTCAGAACTGGACCACATCTATTATGGTACATGTGGGCCAAATAGGTTTTTTAATATGTGGGCCACTGATGGCTCATATGTAGGCAGCACTGCCATA
>BRDA01004151.1:5927-16222 GCA_036984385.1 Crenuchus spilurus | reverse complement strand
TTGAGGTTGTTTATGGACTAATATCTCCTATTCTAGTGATTAATAGTGTTTATTGAGGCTGTTTATGGACTAATATCTCTTATTCTAGTGATTAAGTAGTGTTTATTGAGGTTGTTTATGGACTAATATCTCCTGTTCTAGTGATTAAGTAGTGTTTATTGAGGTTGGTTATGGACTAATATCTCCTGTTCTAGTGATTAATAGTGTTTATTGAGGTTGTTTATGAACTAATATCTCATATTCTATTGTTTAACGGTGTTTATTGTTTGTTAATTGACTGATATGTCCTATTCTAGTATTTCATATTGTTTACTGAGGTTGTTTATAGACTAACATCTCCTTTTTTTAGTGTATCTGCAATAATGCTACATCTCAATTTTGCTAAACTTCTGGGAGAGTAAACAGTTGTTTGAGTATCTGGAGGCAGTTATGATTAAGGCACAGTTTACAGAATACTAACCAGAGCCATAAGCTTCCATTTCTTATTACCATTGTCCACATAGCTCCAGTACAAAACCAGAGAAGCATTGTCTTTCTTTTGTGTTGTAAAGTAAAATGTGTAATAAATTCACTCTGTTCCCTCTCTCAGGTGGTCTGGAGGAGCTGTCCGTGGCCCGCCGCCTACCCAAGGCCTACAGTACAGGCTATGTGGGCTGTGTGAAAGATGTGATAGTGGACGGGGTGGACCTGCATCTCGTGGAGGACGCCTTAAACAGCCCTAAAATATTACACTGTTCAGCCAAATAGCCTGGCACCACCTCTCTCTCCCTACGCCATGTCTACTGCTGTAATTATTTTCTATTTTTGTAAACTTTTCATCGCTTTTTATATTGGGGAAAAAACATCTTTTTTTTTCATTTGATATATATTTTTTTCCTTCATTTATTTTTATCCGCGCCTCCATCCGTAGATCTTTTTTTTTTCCAAACTGCAGTCACACATGGTGTCACAAGGCAAGTCGAAAAAACACGTATTAAGTTTTGTGGTGTCTTACCAACACCAAAAAAAAAGAAATATATATATATAGAAATATATAAATCTATATAAAACATTACCTTGCTCATTACTTGAAATGGCGAAAAGGTTGGTGCTGTTTTGTCCTCTCTTGATTGCCTTCTCTCGGTGCCATAGCTCCTACAGCCACCACGTACATTCCACTGAGCCGCTGCTGCAGTTCAGGCCTAAAGGCTTCCAACAGCGCTCTACGATCAAAGCGTACGCCATTCTCTGCTTCGCCTACCAAGGACTGTCACTGTTAATCAAGCTTGAGCACGTCCCATCACGCCACTAACAGGGACAGAAGTTAATGTCTCGTAAGCTCAAATGCTAGGCAAAGACTCACATATCATACTCCAGCTGAACTGTCCTGAATTTGACCTGTGAGATGTAATAACTAGTACAGAAACACATGAGACTGAATATCAAGGATGCATCCGTCTCATGTTCCGTATCTAATCCACAAAAAAATGACCACTTGCTGCATGCAACTTTTTACTATTATTATTTTTTTTAATGTCCGGTTTGCCTTGATTCTGTCTTATTTCCATTCAGGGCAAAGTTCAGGTGGGCTGCATTGAAATGTAAATTTTTTTTTTCATTGAGTTGATGGACTTTTATTATATTTGTTGTTTTCGTCGGTCCGAATTCCTGTTTGTGTTGGACTTGGAATATATATGGTTGTTACAATGTTCGCCACGGGGAGGCGCTGTAGCACAAGGAGAGGAGACCAGAGACGCAAGAATACTGAACACTGGGTCATTGGATGAAAGCGACCATTCGGGGGACACCATGGATTTTGCTGGAATGTCGCTTTAAATAATGAATGAATAAAGAAATAAACCACTGTCAGCACTTGCTTTGAGAAAAAAGGGATGATGTAATGTGTAGACCCTTGCATTTCATGACTGTGGCTCTCAAGCAGCGGATAGACTAAGCAAACGTATCGATAACAATAACAGAAATGAAATAATAATGCATGGGTTTGTTATGGAAATGATTTTTTCTTTTTCTTTTGTAACATGTGATGCAATCGTTTGTACTGCTGACCCAGACATTGTAAGAAATACCTAGTTTCAATACGAGTTCAAAACTAAGTTGAGATAATCGAAGATAAAATATGCCTGTTCATAGTATCATGTTCTCTTTTGTGGGGAAAAAATATCTTTTTATTGCTTTTTTCTGTTTTTTTTTTTTTTTTTTTCTTCATTGTTTTTAAACGTTCAAACTAGACCTTTATGTACAGCCCTGCAATTGTCAAATGTAAATGAATCATGTGCATCTGTGGACCTTTTTGTTTTTGTTTCGTTTTTAGTATTATACACTGGAACCAAGTCTTGTCTGTTCACTACATATGTTCTGTTCCATCGTCTTAGGGGGCGTTGCTAGGGGTGGATCCAAAACAGCCCCTGAAATTTGGATTTGCCACCCCCGGACATGATAGGTTGTTTTGAATAAAGACATAAAGGTAGGATTAAACGTGTAAAGTACCTTTATTTTTAAGGCTGACTGTCCACATGACTATTTAATCAACCAAATGGGACAAAAATAGCTAAAGAACTAGAGGTGAAGTCCACAGAAGGTAGGATATAGGGTTAGCTCCTTAATCAAATGACCCGTTCCACCTTAAATGGTGCAGGTTACAATCAGGCACCTACCATATGAAAGTGACTGAAATGTTTATCTAGTGTAGGACCGACCAAATGTCAATAAAACAGGTAGAGAACTAGGTGAACTCCATAGAAAGTCTGAAAGTAGCCTTTCTGCAGTTACCGTTTGCCCCACATTGGCCGCCCCAATGGTTTGGATCCACCCCTGGGCATTACAGGGAGTTCAATAGCATTTACTGGCTTATATAACTTCAACGAGGGGGATTTCAAGTGTTCCAAACCAAAATGACCTCTTTCTACATTCACGTTCTAGAGCAGGGGTCTCCAACTCCAGGCCTTGGATCCAGTTTAGTAGCCAACTGAACTGATTGGCTCCATTGTTCTGTATAAGTAAGTACAAAATCCTGAACCGGAATATGGATTCAAGGTCCAGAGCTGAAGTGTGGCTATAGTGTCTACTTTTGCAGCGAACACATTTTGTTTGTTTGTTTATTTTTTTTTAACTGTTACTGGTTCTTTTTCAACGTCATCCACTGGCTGTCCATCAACAGGGACCGCCCCTACCTGTCGTTCATGCTTTTAGGGTGAAGTGCTGGGCTCATGAGGAGGACCAGGCAGATGAAGATCCACTGTCTGGACAGAAACTGTCTAAGAAATGCCTTAAAAACCCCATTTTGTGTGCTCTCACTTTAGCCAGTGTATTAGCCGCATCCCCATCATGTAAGTTGAATACATCCATGTTAATAATTGTATTAATACTGCTCACAGAGAATATTCCAGAATGCCTCAAATCACAGCTGTTCTGGGCCTACAAATATAATATTTACTGTATAAATACTATTTTCAATATCTTATTTATGTCTTCAAGTGGATTCCCATACTGGCCTTTGTAAACTACTGTTTTGACTGAAGGGCAGTGTTCAGAATGAGAGTGGCATGACGTTACCATTACTAACTTTATTACTTGTGTCTTGTGTTCCTACCACCATGAAATAAAGTGTAAAATGACAACTGACCTGGCTAAGAGCAACCAGTTTGTGTGGTTATTAATTGGATTGATTGACTATTAATGTGTGCTGAAGGTTAATCTTTTTTCACAATATTGGCCTTCGCAGTGCTGTGGCAACAATATGCAAATTAGAGTTTACATATGCTAATGACTCATGGTGTTCAGTGTAATCCAACAAAAAGGAACATTTTGGTTAAAATAATGCAGGGCTGAGGCACCGAGTGGCTAAGCAGACGGAGGCGCTGTCAGTATGATCCGAGGATCACGTGTTTGAATCATGTTGCTTGCCATCAGCAGCCATGAAAGAGCAAAAATTGGCCATGCTCCCTCCCCAGCCCTACTAAAGTAATGGCTCAGGTGTCTGCCAGGTGATCCATCAGAACTGGAGATCCTACACTTTCCTCCGAGTGCACTGTCTGCCCGTCGGCGATGTGTCGGCATCAGTTTGAAAAGAGGCGGAGCTTGATTTCACATGCATCGGATGAGGCCTGTGCTAGTCTGCACCCTCCTAGAGTCAGGGACATTACAAGTGATAAGGAGAGTCAACGAATGGGTGCGTTGATTGGCTATCAAACATATTAGGGAGAAAATCGGGTAAAAATAATTAAAAAATTAACTAAATAAAAAAATAACACAGGACTTTAACCAAGCTTGATCTTTAACCACATCACATTATTGAGCCACAATAATACATATTTGGCTTTTTGATCCACGAATGTTCTGTTTTTGCACATAAGGGACAGTTTGGCAAGTAAAAAAACTAAATTTTTCACTTTTTCATACATTAAAGTGGCAAAATTTGGACTTGAAAATAGTGTGAATTGGATTATTTGGGCTTGGGGGTGCAGTCAGCTGACCTACAACAGCAGAAGTTCAGAATGACTTGTTTACCTTCTGGACTGCATTTTTCCATATTTTTCTATTTGACTTTTTATATGGTACCCAGATATTGTTACCCTAAGGGTCTCATTATTAACCAATGATAGTAACACGTACTAGCCAATCAGAGACAGCAGATCTCTGTCTATTAGAATATCTATCAGAATATTATGGCCACCCCTGGTTTAGGGTAAATAAGTGAGCATGCAACCACAGTTCATTCCAAACCGGGGGTTGTCATAATATTCTGATATGGCCATGTATGTCTCAACGTTCTCTTTAGGAGATGAAAAGGATGAAGAATGAGTGTATATATCAGCATTTGGGGATTAGTGAATGCAAGTCTGGCAGCGGGGAGGACATTTTGGGCGGGTGAGTTTGGTAAATACTTTTATTTTTGAAAGTGAAAGTACAATTTTATCATGACGACCCCCTACCACACCTCCATCCTCACCTTTTTTTTTTTACCCCTTTCCCTGCATGTTATAACCTCCTTGTTCCAAACGTCCAGTATGCTGGACATTATTTTTCTGCATTTTTTAATTTAACAACCAGCTTTACGTTGTTCCCCCATCTTTTATGTGTTCATTCCCAACTCTGGCTTTTTATTGGTTGGACAAGGACGTTTAGGTTGTTTTGATAGGTTGCGGAAAAAACTCCCTGAAATGGCAGCTGCAGAGAAAGACACTCCTCGCCTCCGTGACCGAGCAAAACATAAGTATTACTTAATTATCCGAAATAGATAACTGAAATGTGTTGGTATATATGTTATTCTAGAAGTTTAAGGATACAAAAATAATGATATTAACAATGGCAAGTTATTTGCAAAGTCTTAAATTTCACGTGAAACATTTATGTCCAGCCATCTGGACATTTGGAGTTACTGAATGCTGCGTTAAGCATGCTGTGTATCGCGAATACACACGTCTTAAAACCATTGGTATTCCTCTATATTTTTGACATTTTTCAATGCTGTGCTCACCGTCTCATGTCTGTTTAGGGCTGACAGTACAAGAGGTGCTTGAATTATTAGACAATAGATAAAAAATTATTTTTATAATTTTATTATTATTATTATTAGATAATAATAAAATAGTAGAAATGTACTGCAAAATGTTTATATTTGGTCATATCAGTATGTAATTTGACTGTAAAAAATGTATTACATATTTCACTAACAGTTTACTCAGAAAATACATTTAATTTGTATCTTGTATTGGTGCTAACAAATGAGTTCATTTTTCAAAATCTTTCAGATTTCATGCCCTTAATTCCAAACGTCCAGTATACTGGACACTGAATATCTTACAGTCTCCATGCATTTTTTTTTTGTATTATGCCATTTAAATGGCTGCAATGAACATATTTCATTACAAAATATCATTTGTTTTTAAAGTGTCCTGTCTCGGGACTGAGGACGATAAGCTAGAGGAAATATCATATGCTCAAGCACCATAATATGTTTTGTGATAGTCATTAATGTAATGAATAGTTTACATGTAAATATCACTTTAAACCTCAAAACAACATTTTAATCTATATTCAGCCATTAGACTCCATTAGAATGTAAACAAGTAGTGTAATTTCAGATAAATTTCAGATAAACTGAAATTTGATTTTAAAAAATCGTGGTATATTATCTTGCTTACAGTATCGCAATATTTCGCAATATATCGAATCGTAACTCTTGTATGATTATGCAAATGGGTTGGAAGATTCTTGTCAGTACAATAACTCAAACTGTCCAAGCATTAATCAATACTTTCTTCAAGCCCTAATGGTCAGTCTTCTTAAGTTGATGATGATGAACTTCTAGAAAACCACACATTCAATAAATGTTTTTTTTTCTATTTAAACAAAAGTGAATAAATAAGTTGGAAAGTTCTAAATTATAAATAATAAATGTAATCCAATATGGCAAGCTCAGGGTTGCCTAAACATGCTCAAGGACAAGATGCTATCAAAGAGCTGAGTCTTGTGACAAGCCATGGAAAAACCCATTTGATTCCACTGGATGGGAAATAAGGATGGAATTATCTGCCCGCGACCTCTCTGTGTTTTTATGCTCCCACTAGTGTAATAAAGGGGCCTTTTACAGCTCATAACAAGGCTTCAGCTGTCTGGCCACATCAGGAGCTCTGTGCCTTCCATTGTTTCTCCCCATGAGCAGAGACTCCTTAGGCAGTGAAATCACAGGAAAATCCTGCCTGGAGTCTGGCCTCTCCCCACTCAAACCAGAGCATTCAGCTCAACTGTCTGAACTAAGCAGACTGGTAAGAAATTGTTCATTTGATTCTCAATAGTCTGTGTTAAAGCTTCAGCTCTTAAATTATACGCCACACAGGACCTCGTTTTCCAAAGCTATCATAGAATTAAGGTCATAATTGAGAGATGGAGATGCTTAATGTGAGGACTTTAGGGCTCTTTCACATCTACCGTATTTGGTCTGGAAATTCCAACTTTTCAGTTTGAACCAAAAGAGCAGGTGTGGCCTTGAGTGGCTCAGCAGGCTAAGACGCTGACACTATGACCAGATGTTCCCCGTTTTGACATCAACAACCGGGGCCCAAGAGAGCAAAAATTGATCGTGTTCTATCTCCCTGTCACTCTCACATTGGTATGTCCGCTGGCTCAGGCATCTACCCATTGGTCCATTCGGAGCTGGGAATCCTGCGCTTTCCTCCGAGCGTTTTGGCTACATGGCCTTCTATAAACCAATCAAACGGAAGTATAAGGAGAATCGGTGCAAGTAGGTGATGATGACGGGATGTAGGTGTGTCATGAAAAGTTCTTTAGTGTGCTTTTTAAACTACAGTGTAACCGGACTTTGCTCTGGACTTTCAGGTGTGAAAACACCCAAAGAATAATCATTGTGCTATGCTTACATGGAGAAAACTTCCTCAACTCGGTTTAACAAGAACACTGCCACTACCCAAAAATTGTGTCTAGATGCAATGAAGTGAATCTGTTTGGCTCATCATCACATTTAATTTTTGCCAATTTTACCCCCTTCCCAATGTAGTAGTAGCCAGTTAGCCCATCCCTTCCACTAGGGGACTCTCCCCATCACTTTGCACTGTCCCTGACTCTAGGAGGGTGAAGACAAGCACAAGCCTCCTCCTTTGCGTGTAATACAGTCACCGCCTCTTTTCCAACTACCACTGTCACTGGGAGCCAACGCACTTGGAGGAAAGCGCAGGATTCCCAGCTCTGAATGGACCAATCAGTAGATGCCTGAGCCAGCGGACATACCAATGTGAGAGTGATAGGGAGAGAGAGAGCGCCATCTACCCGCCCAGAGAGAGCACAGGTTTTGCTTTCTTGGGCCCCGGCTGTTGATGACAAACAGCATGAACGGGATTCGAACTCGCGATCCTCTGGTCATAGTGACAGTGTCTTAGCCTGCTGAACAAAGGATGTGTGAAGTACTTACCTGAAGATCCAACCTGGCAACTACTGACATTGGGAGAAAAGGGGAAACACCGCCTGCATATCCTGGAAAAAAGAAAGTCTAATGAAGCAGATCTGTAAATATATTTATCTAGATGATGATATATTGAAGTTGCAACGATGATCTAAGGCAGTATTGTGATGTATTAATGTAAATGTATGTATTTGGGTATTGTTCACCCCTCTAGGATGTATCGGTTCGACCCAGCCAGGGATTTAAGAACCCTAAGGTGTGCACTGATACCCCTTTTCCACCAACCATGCGCATAATTTGCGGGGGGGATAGTGGGGTTATGACCCCCCCAATAATCTGATCCAGTCACTATAACCCCCCCCCAATAAAGTCACATAATTTCAATTTACAAAAACATCTTTCATGAATAACTTGTTAATTTTCTTTATTCATTATCAATTTTGGGTAAAATACTAGCATGTTTAATCATTTGGTAATGTAACCCCCCCTTTCCCCACAAAAACGTGGTATCACCCACCCCGTTGGCTCTAAGCAGCAGCGCCAGGGTTGCCAGGTTCGCAGTTTTCACGTCAAATTTGGCTTGCTTGAAAATCCAGTCACGGGTGAAAATTCAAGGGTGGCGGGATGCGTTTTTTTGGGCTACTTTTAAAAATTATATACAGAATACATTAAATACATACAGAACGTGTTTAATAGTAAAGAATTTAATGTTTAATTAAACTCTCACATGCTCGGTGGAGAACAGACTGCTGTAAAATATTGTATGTATTAATAAAACAGTTTCTTTAAATGTGGAATGAGGGGCTGCAAAATTGGTAGTAAAACAGAACAGGTTCATGAAAGAAGGGACATATTTAGAGAATCAGTTTTAATCAAATGATTGCAGAAATTCAGCATAATGAATATAAATAAAAGAGATTTTAGGATCTTATTATTTCACTAAGATTTCAGAGACTCAAACCTGTATCATTTCCCTTTTTTTAAATGTTAGAAACTGCAACCATGTAGCCTCAAGAGTGTCATATATGTACATTTAACTATAATTGCTGAAAATGACATGAAGGGATTTAGTCTGCTCTTCTTTAATTACTAATGGCTATATTTGTGGAATTGTGTCGTAATTTCTCCTAGCCAAATTATAGTGCACCAGGTAAATACATACACTTGGAAAATTGAGAAATTTAGGTGTGTCATATAATAGATTCTAAAAGTGTAAAATATTTGTTACTTTTGGAAGAAAAGTTAACAATGTCTTAATTGTTTAAGATGCAGAGTACATACAAATAAAGTTAAATAAATGCATAAATGATTAAATAAATAAATAAATAAATAGGCAGACAGCTCAACCCCCCCAATGTTGGACCCAAAGTTACGCCCTTGCCACCAACGGTGTGTCAAGTTGTAGTGAAGACGTTTTCAGAGCATGCAGCGGTCTGCAGAAGAAACAGCATTTGTTGTGTGCAGAGGTGTCAAGTAACAAAGTACAAATACTTCGTTACTATACTTAAGTAGAAATTTTGGTTATTTATACTTTTTTTGGAGTAATTATTTTCAGACGACTTTTTACTTCTACTTACTTACATTTTCATGCAGTTATCAGTACTTTCTACTACTTACATTTTAAAAACAGCCTCGTTATTTCGACGTATTTCATTTTCATTCATTTTTTCATGAATTTGTCATCATTCAAAAAACATCCTATCCAGATAAACTGCCAAAGAGAGAATGCGATTGTGGTTGGATGAGAAGTATAAACAAATACCATTCTGATACCTTATTGGTACCTGCATGTCACGTGTCTCGTCACACTCCAGTAAGCTCAGTACCGCAAACGCAGCGATTTAAGGCAGCACTTGATGTTTCTAACTCGTGCCTGCGGATCAAGTATCCTCCAAAAGCACCAGAAAGAGACAAAGTGTCGTCCTCAAATAAGTTTATTCTGTCTTGTTTTTTTCCACACAGGTCCGTTTGTATTGTTTTTACCAGAATAACAAAGGAATACATAAAAAATGTTGCTTAGCATAACATGCTACGTTAAGAAAACTCTGCTACCTTAAAATACTGCCCTGATCCAAGGGCGTAACTTTGGGTCCAACATTGGGGGGGTTGAGCTGTCTGCATATTTATTTATTTATTAAATCATTTACTTTTCTAAAAGGATTCAGGTAATGTTACATAAAGATTATGCCAATTGGGGTTTAGAGGACTTAGGAAAATCTTTTCATTTACTAAATTATTTATTTATTTATACGTCTGTCGAGTTGGGGGGGTTACAACCTGGGTTTCAATGCGGGAACCTAGTCCCGTCATAAAATTCCATCGTCTCAAAAGAATTGCATCGTACAATACGATTCGTTGTAAAAAATACATAAGGAAA
>BRDA01004150.1:61991-78965 GCA_036984385.1 Crenuchus spilurus | reverse complement strand
TCTCTCTCTCTCTCAGTGCAGCAGTGTGTTTGTGTTTATTCTGCTTTGCTGCTTCCTTTACTTAAGTGTCCCACTTAAAAAAGTGTGTAAAGTTAACTGATAGTCTGTTTAATGCTCATGTTAATCAAGTCAGAAGCATATTTTTTATTTTGAATAACTATTAGTAGTTGATTGTGATCTCAGTGTACTCTGTATACAGTGGTGCTTGAAAGTTTGAGAACTTATAAAATATTATACTTGGTCATTTATTTATTGAGGAAAATGATCCAATATGACATTAGTGAGAGGCAAAAGTATGTGAACCTTTGCTTTCAGTATCTGGTGTGACCCCCCTTTGCAGCAATAACTGTAACTAAACGTTTCCAGTAACTGTTTTTTAACCATTCTTTGGTAGAATAACTTGTGTTCTTAGGGTTGTTGTCTTGCTGTATGACTCACCTTCTCCTGAGATTCAGTTCATGGACAGATGTCCTGACATTTTCTTTAGAATTCTCTGATATAATTCAGGGTTCATTGTTCCATCAATGATGACAAGCCATCCTGGCCCAGATGCAGCAAAACAGGCTCAAACCTGATACTACCACCACCATGTTTCACAGATGAGATAAGGTTCTTATGCTGGAATGCAGTGTTTTCCTTTCTCCAAACATAACACTTTAAAAAATGTTATTTGGTCTCATAAGTCTCACAAAACATTCCTCTAGTATACTTCTGGTTTGTCCACGTGATCTTTAGCAAAATGAAGACAAGCAGCAATGTTCTTTTTGGAGAGCAGTGGCTTTCTCCTTACAACCCTGCCATGCACACCATTGTTGTTCAGTGTTCTCCTGATGGTGGACTCATGAACATTAACTTTAGCCAATGTGAGAGAGGTCTTCAGTTGCTTAGAAGTTACCCTGAGGTCCTTTGTGACCTCGCCATCTATTACACGCCTTGCTCTTAGAGTGATCTTTGTTGGTCAACCACTCCTGGGAAGGATAACCGTGATCTTGAATTTCCTCCATTTGTACACAATCTGTCTGACTGTGGATTGGTGGTCCAAACTCTTTAGAGATGGTTTTATAACCTTTTCCAGTCTGATGAGCATCAACAACTCTTTTTCTGAGCTCCTCAGAAATCTCCTTTGTTCATGCCATGATATACTTCCACAAACATGTTGTGATGAGCGGACTTTGATAGATCACTGTTCTTTAAATAAAACAGGGTGCCTACTCACACCTGACTCTCACTGCATTGATTGAAAACACCTGACTCTAATTTCACCTTAAAACTAACTGCTAATCCTAGAGGTTCACATACTTTTGCCTCTCACAAATATGTCATATTGGATCATTTTCCTCAATAAATAAATGACCAAGTACAATATTTTTGTCTCATTTGTTTAACTTGGTTCTCTTTATCTACTGTTAGGACTTGTGTGAACATCTGATGATGTTTTAGGTCATATTTATGCAGAAATACAGAAAATTCTAAAGGGCTCACAAACTTTCAAGCACCTTTGTATAAATGCATCTGGACAGCAAAATACAACTGTTCCAATACTTTTGCTCATAAGAAAAATGTTTGGGTTCAGACAAAAGGTGCTATCGGCTGATGCCTAAATACCTGCAAATAAAAGCTGAAATGTTGATCTTTTGTCTCATCTTTTAATGTCAAACCCAAACGTTTTTAGCTTACATAAAAAATAAAGGGATTGGCATCACTGGTGCAATATGTTTGGAGGGAGGGGTATATTTTATATATATTCTAATAACAGTACATTATTAACTAAATGAGGGAGTGGTGGTTGAATGCAGCATGTAGGCCAGTAAATGATCTATTGTGAAAGTGCTTATGTAACGTCTGCAATTTTATTACCCCAGATTATCAGATAAAGGCATTCATGTTTTAATGAAATGTTTAAACTGTTGTGGGTTTAGACTTTTTCACACCATCAGTGAACTTATCTTTGTGGTGATTTTGTTGATAGTTGGTCCTGGACACATTCCTCCCTTGAGATACAGCCAACCATTATCTGAAGACCATGACCACTGGCAGGTGGAATCACTGTATGCCAAACCATTTAACCCTGAGGTTATTTCCAGAACCAAAGGTGCGGGAAAACCCAACCTGCTTGGTCAGGTCATTCCTGTTTATGGTTTTGGCATCTTCCTGTACATCATCTACATATTCTTCAAGGTAAGAGATCTTGTCAGAAACTCCAGATGGCAGGTTTAATCGGTCTTAAAGGACCTGTATACAAGGAAAAAACACTTTTTGATGTAAATATTGTTCTGGTCAGTCCATATAAGGAATCTAAATTGCAGAAACAGCTAATTTTGAATTCACTATGCTTGTGATGTCATAGGTTCATCATGAAATTTCACACTGGACTTCAGACACCTTGAATTTTGAATAATACATTTACATATATCTACCATTTCAATCTACAGCAATTTAGCTCCACCCATTCACACTGAAATGATTCAATTTGGTAAGATTTCTGAATAGAGGCATAATACAAAGCCAGCCTATCAGAACAGAGCTCATTTACATGTCAGTCTTGTAGGAGTAATAACAAAAGCAGCCTCAATTCAAATCCTAATCCTGGAGCATCTTCCACCATGCAGAGTTCAGCTACAACCTTAATCACACACATAACTCAGGTAATGAAGTGTTCTGAATATCAGAGTCAGGGGTGGAGGACCTGAACTCTCCTGGGTGGTGCATCTCCAGGAGCAATATTATGGGTTTAGTGGTTAAAAATAACAGGATTTATTTCATTTAACAGATGATACAAGTATGACTTTTGGCCCCTTATGTCATTTTTCTCCAAAGCTCACAAACAAAGAGAGATCCTCCAGACAAGAATGCAGATTCTCCATCCTGATACCAGAAAACACAGTACAGGAAATACGTAAGTTCTGCTTTACTTTTATCATAATGAAACTAATACTTTAATATCACTACTTTGCTGACCTCCTTATCAGTAGCTATACCACATGATGAAGTAGATTAAGATCCTGTCACCAGCTTGAGGCAGCTTTGTTCCCCCCTATTGTTCAACCTGGATTAGCAATCACAAGAAGTCTTATATCAGCCCAGCGGCGTCTAATACCAATTAACTCCATGTCTTTTGGATCAGTACTAAGAGGTTTAGCTCCATTCATCTGATTGATGCCAAAGGGTGAGGGAAGTGACAAGAGGAATCAGCAGACTTGATCTACGTATGAAGCAACACCTCTCCTGATGTGAGGAAGCACCAACAATGCCTTATTTTTAGATTTACGTTCTTCCAGTAAGACTGTAAAGGACGTCTTGACAAAAAAATCTGGGACCAGATTCATGACTTAAGAAAGAAAATGTTCCTAAATTTGTGTTTATTCTTATGAAAAATTGTTATTCTTCAAATAAGGTCTTAAGAATGATTGAATACGAATAATTCTAATAAGCTGTTGAATCATAAATGTTTTCTTAACCTTACAGTAGCTTTACTTTTGCCTGGCAACACTCTTGCCACATGTTGAAAATGTGAGACACCCCACACATAATTATATTTTTCTTAGTTTTTTCTGTCCTTGATCGTTATTAGTTATAAAGGCACCCACGCGACATCATTTGCACCACACACTTTATGAGTAACACACCCGACCAACAGCTCTGAGCCTCAAAACTTCACTGTAGTTTCTCACAAAATAGATGTAAACAAACATGAAGGATGACAGCGAAACCATCCCAATGCTGGTTGTGAGTGCTTCTCAGAAAAAGAAATGAATGTGGATGAAACCATAACAGCACACATTATAAAGACACAGCTATACAAGTCCACCTCACTCATCATTTAGCCTATTTTAACTTCTCTACACACTGACACATTCAGTTTTGCTCAGCTCTCATTGGTTGATGGCCTTTCAGGTATGATGTCAACATCACATTTTACACCAGAGTATCAGCTCCACCCCCCACTACAGGTTACTGAGTCTAAATATTGAACATGTGTTAAATTTATGATTCTCAATGGGGTGCAGCCCTGACTGCACTGGTAGAAGATCAGAGGGGTAAAGATTGGATTATAGACCCCCCACACTACAGGATCATCTGGAAATATAAACAGTTACAATCACCCTGAAATGGGGAGGATCAAATCGGCCTCAAAATCAGCCTGATTACCCTGCAGTGTGAACCAGGCTTTAGGCTGCAAGTTGTTTATTAATATACAATACTATACTATATTGAGGATGATCTTCACCTGAAAAAGCTTTAAACATTTGAATTGAAAAACACATTATTTCCGATTAGCATCACTTCTATTTCATGTTTGCTACAATTTTTGAATGCTTCGTTCATGTCCTCTGAGTGAAAACAGAAGTAACAGTGACTTCAAGTTCAAAGATCTTTCATTGTTAGAAAACAATTATTATTATGTGGTTCAAATAACACAGAAAATATTATTTTTCAGGTTATTCTGACTACAATGCATGTAATCCGGCTCTCGTTTATAGCCATTTCTGTTGTTTGCACGTTTTGCATCATGACACATGATGAATTAGGGCTGGGACGATATGGCCTAAAATCAATATTGTGATATATTGAGCAGTTCACCTCAATAACAATAAATGGACGATAATACTAATACACACACACCCCAAAAATAAAGTATGTGTTAGGCCAACAAATACTTCACAGCCAGTTATATTGATGGTACAATTCCCTATTTATTACCACTTTAATTCACTTTAAAGCATAAATAAATGAAGAAAATGTCCTGGACAGAAAAGACACCATTAACCTCATCAATACACTCACTCCTGAGGTGGTATTTAGAATTTACAACAAAGAGCTCCTGGTTTGTATGTTTACGGTCAATTTCTTTCTGATGTTGCATCAGTTCATAAGAATTTTGCACATAGGACATTTTTCCCGAACAACAGATCTCACGCGAACTCTTCTTTTGAGTGCATAAAATCCCAGGTGTTCTTCTGTCCTGAGTGTACATGGCTTGGCCCTGGGTGGACACAGCTCTGCACTGGGTGGGAACTGCTTGGTACTGGACTTTACACTTAAAAGCTGTAATGTGAGGCTTAATCATACGTGCAGTTTACAAAGGCTGATATTGATATAATTAGTCTGATATTTATATAATTATATACAGCTATGACATGTTTGGTATTGTAAATAACTATTATATGTTAGATATTGTGCGACTTATTGTACAACCTATGTTGTACTGTTGTGTCAAAAGACTGTTATTGTTGTGTTAACTGACTTACCTTCATGTTGGACTGCTCGGTTAAAATGTAGTTTGAGATGACTCCTAAGTTTACTGGCTGATGTTGGCTTATAATACTCTATGGAGCAAAACGGGCAATGATATTTGTCGCAGCGTGTGTCACATCGCTCATATATTGGCAACGATCTTCCTTCTTGTATGGATATATGCATTGCAACACATATAACTGTCGCAAACCTCCTTTAACATTCGCAGTTTACATGTGTTTACCGTGTATGTGCTGCCACTGGCGCAAAACTGCTGGTGTAAATCTGTGGCTCTGCGGCTCTGCAGTCAGACCATTCTCTGTATGGCCCGCACTGGTAGGGCAGCCTGTAGTCACGTGACTACACGCTGCCCTACGGAGAGCAGCGTCTTAAAGGAACATGAATGTAGCCGACTAAAAAGACAAAACAACTTTTTTTATTATTTTTTTTTTTTTTCTAGGTTTTTGCCCATTTTTATCCACTTCCCACTGTAGTGGTAGCCAATTAGCCCATCCCCTTCGTTAGGCCTCTCCCCATCACTTTGCAATGTCCCTGACTCTAGGAGGGTGCAGGCAAGCACAAGCCTCCTCTGTTGCGTGTGATGCAGCCACTGCCTCTTTTTCAAACCACCGCTGATACACCGTCACTAGAGAGCCAAACACGCACGCTCGGAGGAAGGCACACAGGGTCCCCAGCTCTGATTGGACCAATCAGTAGACGCCTGAGCCAGCGGACATTGCAATGTCGGTACATGGGCAAAATGACGTCGGTTATTGTCATAAATTTCGGTATCAGTAAATTTTCGGTTTATCGCCCAGGCCTATGATGAATAGGACAAGCCTATGATATGGTCCAAAATGACTTCCATTCCAAATGTCTTGTAAAATTATCTTTTTTGAGAATATATGCTTTTGCAGTCCAGTTCTTTAAGTATATGCTGTTGTCTATCAATGCATTGCTGAACCTCAACAGTCCAGGTGTCTCAGATAGCAGATGCCTGATATTAAGCTGTTTATATGTTTGTGGACCTTCTAAACCCTTGCGTGATGCTTCTTCAGCTGATTATGAGATGGCTCAGCTACAGGCCAGACTGAGACAGATGGAGGGAGTGAGAGAGAGGAGAGCTTCCAAAGCTATTCACCCACCTGCCAGGTAAACGACCCACATTTTCCCCCTCCGGGCATCACCTCTGACCTCACTCTTAAGAAAGCTGAGTAATGACCCTGCCCCCTTGGCAGTCCTGCTGGAATTCATTCTGCAGAACACTGAAAAGGGCACATTTGAAGACAGAGTGCAGTGTCTCTGGGCTTGCATCAGCTTGTATATATGGGATTTAGGTTACTTGTTGCAGAAAGTACAAATTTAGTACAGCTGTGAGCTGCTAACAAGCTCTAGAATTCAGTAGTCACCCAAATGGTCCAGTCCCATTTTGGCTCTTCTCAGTGTTTGTTCCTCATGCTATCATCCTCAGCTTTGTTCAGTGGACTTTTGTAATCTGTAATAATATCTGAACTGAAAAGAACTGGCATTGAATTGTGTTGAATTGGCCCAGTTGTGTGCATCCTGAACGCAGGTCTCGCAGAGGTAGTCGACGAAGAGAGGAGAGGAAGCTCCGGCAGCTGAGGCAGATAACACATGTCATGCTAGAGGGTCGTCCACTAGAGGGTGTCTCTCCTGAGGTGGAAGCTGAAGAAACCCCCTATTCTGCCGACTGGGAAGGTATATTTCATGCTAACTCTGTTTTCTTTTGTTTAAACTGCTTGCCCACAAGGTCAAAATTCATTCACAATCTAGATCTCATGTTATGTAAGATGCATAGAAGATGAGGATCAAGACTCCTGGCACCCAAATAGTTGCACAGCCTTCTTCTTGGATTCAGAACCAGATGTCAAATGTCTTCTTACGAAGCATCAGAATGAGCACTAGTCTTGAGTAATTAAAATGTCTTATTGCACTTATGAATTGTATTATATTTGTAGTTCTGTGCTGTGTTGTGTCTTGGTATCCGTATTTAGTTACTAGGTATCAATGCTGATTCTTATTTGTCTGTAGTTCAAGGATATCTGTTAGCCTTTTGACACTAGCTGGAAATAACAGCTTTTTTGCAAGTGGCTTTGGATGAGAGTATTTGCTTCTTACATAAAAAATAATATTGTGAAAAGAATGGACATATTTTAAACAGTTTGGCTGATAGAAATCCAGAATCTCACATTATTAGAACATTTAAAGTTTAAGTAAATGACCAAACAGTAAATAATGAAACAGTATAAATATTGTGTGTCTCTCTGAGCTACAACTGCTACATTCACTAATATCAGCCAGAGACAACATCAGAAGTGTCTTATCTGGACTAAGGAGAACAAGAATCTTCTTTTCAGATACATTTCATTTGTAAATCAGCTCATAGAGTCACAGAATCCAAGGTGTCTGAAGTCCAGTGTGCAGTTTCTGCAGTCTGTGATGGTTTGAGCTGCTGGTGTTGGTCCTCTGCCAGGAGAGTTTGATTAATTTGATTAATTAGTTTGATTTGCTTGATTAACTCATGAACCATACTGCTCACCATTAAAAAAAGACGTTGTGTAGTAAATTTAAATATATATGAGAGTTTAGGTTCTAATTTTGTGATCTGATTTTGTCTATTCCACAGGATACCCAGAGGAGACATTTCCAAAATATGAAGTAGCATTTCGCGGTCGCCGATACCCAAGCATCATCTTCGAGGAGCCAGACATGGACTTTCCTACTGCTGAGGAACTCGCAGAGAGAATGGGAAGAGAGGAAGAGGAAGAAGATGATGATGATGATGAGAAAGAGGTCATGGATGTGGCAGAGGAAGCCAAAGTCGATGCTGCCAAGAACATTCCTACAGAGCTGAAAGAAGCTGAAGAAACCAAAGTGGAGCAAGAAGATGAACAAGAGGAAGAAAGTAACAATGATGACGATGAAGAAACTGAAGAAGTGCATGAAGGAGAACTTGCAGAAGAAGACGGCCAAGGTGATGATCAGAAAGATGATGAGGAAGAAGAAGATGAGGATGAAGTAGGAGAAGATCAACCTTGCCTGCCTCAAAATACAGATGATGTAAACTCGAAAGGAGCAAGGAAGCATGGAGCTCCACCCAGCAGCAGAAAACAAATCACTTTCAGTGATCACAGACGTGTCTTTCTTTACCCAAAAGGAGGCACTGTTGGCAGCAAGTATGAGGATGAGGAGGTAAAGGATGATGTTACTGAAGAAGACAGTGAGGAAGAAGATGATGAAGAGGAGGAGGATGTGGAGGATGATAAGCAAGATGATCATCATAAGGAGGTGATGGAGAAAGAGGAGGAGGATCCGCTGATGGAGGCAGAGAGGCTGGGCTTCCACATTGAGGTCGAGGGTGATCCTGACGAACAAGAAGTTGACCTGCTTCATTTCCTCCTTACGTACCAACCAGAGGCTACCATTAGCTCTACCCAACCAATGCCTGCCAAAGCGCCAGTCTCCGGGACCCTCCGAATGCGCCACAAGAAACCAAAAAAGAAGAATTAAACCATCTGTCAAGCTTACCAAGACCAACTTCATCGTTATTGGTGAAATTTCCAAAATGGTACACTTTTACAGTACTGTGTTTTTAGATGCCTGAGAATTTTAGTTTACATATTTATTTAATCAACATTTGTACAGTAAAAATATTAGAATAAATTAATTGAATATATAGTGATATTTTGTTTGATTGTATTGGTTTAACCCCTATACAATACCCATCCATTCATCTTAACCGTTAAATTCATTTCAGGAATGCAGTGAGTCCCCATACCCCTTTACTGGGTGCTGGGAAGGGCATTGCACTACTCTAACCAGAACAGGCCACCAATCCATGACTGGGCACAGACATACACACACCAGGGCAATGTAGAGTAACCAATTCACCCAACCCCCTGAAGCTTCTTGAAGGATATGGAGTGGTTTTAGAGCTGTGAGCCATTCTGCATCATGCTGGAATGAAACCGCATCAAACAACACAGTCATACATATTTAAACCCCAGAAATTTAAATTAAGTTTAGGTTTATTTTTTTCATAGTGCGAGAACTGTATACAAACATGTACACATTTTACATAACAGTGTAACATCACTAAAATACATAAGCAATGGTAACAAACAAGCAAACGGAAACATAAACATACGTATTAGTCCATTTAGAGCAAAATGAAAATTGTTAATTGTAAAGAGAGCACATGAATGGTTTAATCACAGTTAGAAAATACTTTTTTCATAGAAGTTGCAATAAATATTGTCACAGATTTCTTTGCAAGTTGCCTTTGATTTGGCTGTATTTTCATATTCTCTGTTAAAAAAAAATAATATTACAAAATATTTTGAATATATTTAGGGGCAAAAGACCAAGCAAAGGGCAAGCAAAAATATACAGTGTGTATATATATATATATATATATAACAATGACCTACTGCTGTAAACAGTGTTGACATAAGATTCAAATACAAGCCATATGCAGAACATGACCTGCATTTGTCCAGTTGTCACTCAAGTCATTGCTCAAGACTTTTTTCCTCCTCCTCTCATAATTTTTCAATAACATTTATATGTAAGCTATTTGCATAGGGACCTTATGACACATGTACAAATACTGAGTAACAATGTAACAAGCAGTATTATTTATAATGCATTATTATTATTAATATTATTATTATTAATTAATTAATTTATTATTATTATTATTATTATTATTATTTATAAAAAAAATTAACAGCTTATGTCAGCATTTGCAAGATGTTTATGAATATAATTGTACTAATATAATGGCCCTTAAACTAAAGCTTTAGCAAACCATCTGAAAAGATGCTTTATAAAGGCTGAGATGGTCACTAGTTGAAATGCGAGTAGGAACGCTTGTAATGCTCAACATGGCATTTGGTTGCAGCTTGTTGAAAGTCCCCTGTATTCTGGGAGAACAACTTGAAAATGCTACACACTTCTTGTGATGTCTGTGTTAAACTATATCAGTGGAAATAAGTACCCGGGAATGTTAGATAATGGCTGAGTGACCAGACTTTAGTTTCACTCATTTATATATATTTGTTGCGTAACATCAAGAACACCAAAACAAAGCCAACAGCAGTGCAATTTCATGCTAAACAGAAGATGAACTGGGAACAAATTCAACAATGGATGTCTGGTTAATTAGTTTTTTGTCAGGGTGTTGGGTTTGCTATGGTCGTGGATGGACCAAAAAGTTCACACTGCTAGCCCACCCCTGGGCTAACTAACCTGCTGTACATTTCTCTTAAAGATTGCAGTTGAATATATGAAATCAATATCACTGCCTTAACAAAACCATTGATTAATATGATGAATGTATTCAGTTTTATGTAATTTATTTATAAAATGTGGGAAAATGTATACATATATTCTCATATGTAAAACTAGTGGTGGACTTGCTATAAAACCCTGAAGTTGAGTGGAAGAAATACCCTTAGTGAGTAAAATGGAAGTACAGATGTACACTATACTATATATAAGTAAGTATACTAATATAAGCATGTATACTGTGGGTTACTGCAAGTGTCACTATAAGAGCCTTTACATTAATAGTTTTGTTATTTTCTCGTTTTATGTTAGCATATAGCGCATGTATAACATAAAATGCAAATCCACTGAAGCTACGTAGGTCTGGGTCTGGTTAGTACTTGGATTGGTGGACAACAGGATGCACTATTCCTGTGACCCTAATGCTCCAGTGCACTGATGGGGACACTACTGTATAAATGTATCTGTTTTTTGGATGAGATATAAAGCTGAGGTCCAAATGTTTGAGGTCAGGAAAAGATTGCTGGTCATTTCCTTTAAAATAGAAGGGTTGTCACCCTGATGTCTTGCCAAAAAGTCCCACTCCTGTTCATCTCTATCTTCAAAAATGGCTTAATTTACCTCTCTGTCTAATAGCTAATATCTGTTAAGAGTTCTGGTTCTGGCTGCTGACCATTGGTGGTGGTGGTTGAGGAGACTCTAATATCTGTCCCAAATGTCAAAGAGCTTTGAGTGTCTACAAAATCACTGTATAAATGTACCTATGTAAGTATGTCATCTTGCAATGATGGTCATAAGCTGGTAAATAGTATTACTATATGTTATCCAGTGCTTATTCATGTGTAATGAAACCTCTATACTGGTAGCAAAATAACAGTGTTAGAAATTGAATTGTTGGGAGATAGCTGACGACTAAGGGTCTTTGGTGGTTCATTGAGTATGTAAAGGTGTCAAACTGCTGCTTTGAGACCACTTTTCTTGTATTTTCTGTTGAACATTAACTCCAAGTAAGCTCTTTGAAGTCTTCATGATCAACCTCAACCAGCTTTACAGCAAACCACCACAGATAAGCACATTTGCTCCTGGTGAGATTTGGGTGGAGCGAGCTGGTCCTATGCCAGCAATTCAAGGCAACGAGTTTAAGACTTGTGGAGGAACTTGAATGAACTGAATGAACTTTCAGGAGCTCACCCTTCCAAACACAGACATCAGAACTATGAGAACTTCAAAACTCTGGGAAGCAACAGTACCTCAAACAAATGCACATGGCTGTTAAGAAGTGCAAAGGACCATCCTGTCTCCATCAGCTGGAGAACACAATGGAACACTGCACCAACTCGCAGCATCACTTTTTTTCTCCAAAGGCACAATATTTACAGCTTCGTACCATAAAACTCTGGATAAAGTGCACCGTTCAAATACATTCCCCTACCCTACAGTAGTGGGTCAGTATAACTGAGATGATAATGCACTCTACTGGCTGATGCAGAGCACTCAGGCTTATTTCATTCCCTTTAAGTGTTGGCGGTGCAATTGTCAATTTTGTGCTTGGGCTGCTACAAGCTCTATTCAATGGGCACTGTATGAGATTAAAGCAGCATGTGATTTGGAATTCCATAAATAGATAAATAAAGGATAAATACATAAAATTGTTCCTGTTTGAGTGCTCATGAAGCACGAATGTAGAACCAATACATTACAGGTCAGAAATTAGTAAGAAAAACGTGGATTTGATGGCGAGTCCATCACGTGACATTGTGTGACATTCAATATCACTTTACAAATTCAGTCTAATCAGTAAAACATCAACATATAAATATTCCCAATGTATGCTGTGAGGAGTGACTTTAATATTAGTGTTAAAAAGTGATGTTTTGTTAGCCTTTGTTAAGTGATGCTGAAATAGAAAATCCTTCATTCAAATAAATTTGCCATTTAACCTATTAACATGGAAAGTGTTAGTCTTAAGCAAATGCTCATGCTTCCAGTTAAGGAAGCAATGAAAAACGGTAAGATTTCATTGCTAATACAAACGCATGTACTGTCGTATTCATGTGTATAACCTCATTGACACAATAATCTGTTAAAAAGATGCAACAGTGGTTTAGTCTTGTGCTTTTTCCGCCCACTGTGGACTGTGATCCCTTTATCTGGAGATCGGACTGGCAGGTGAGCTCCAATGTGCACCCAGAAAGAGATTAGGCCCAGCTGGGACCACTGGGGGGTCACTACAGCCCTTACTGGGTGATTTAGGGTGTCCAGTGGTCTTTGCTGGGTCCTGTACTATGGGCTTCTGACCACGCGCTGCTGGCTATTACTCACAAGCCAGCTTGCTGTCAAAGCTGGACAGAGCGATAGCAAAGGCCTGCAGAGCACACATGGGATAATTGAAGTCCATAGTGAAGACGTCCTCGGCCACTCGACCAAACTGCATCACTATGTAGTCCGCTAAAAATCACAAAGAAAGGAAGGAATTATTTGGCCGTTTTGAATAAAACTGAATAATACAGGTCCACAACCAGCGTCAACACTTACATGAAGTGAAAAATGTACATTTTTACACTTTTACCTTTACCTTAAACATGGTAAACTTGACAAGACATGGATAATGTCTGAAGACGTCCATTACCACATTAGCCTAGCTCCACTGCAAAACAAATTTAATACACCAAAAATGTCTTGGCTGAAGAATAATAGAAAAATTGGGCTATTATATAAATATAATATAAAGTCATAAAAGTAATACTGTGTGCTAAACCACATTAACTACTGTGCTCCATTGGACAACTAAAGAGTAAGCAGAAAAAATCTATAAATGCTGTAAAACAACCAAACTTTTTATCTCGCTATTTTTTAGCAATGTTAGCATAGCTACAGATCTAAACTAAAGAACTGAGATTTGGACTCCAAACATGTCTTGGTTGATCAGAGACACCTGGGCTATTCTAAAAATTCTGTAATTAGATTTTATTTGATGAAGGCAAAGTTTACTTTCTTATTAAACCACACACTCTTTCATTAGTGATACTGCAGATTAGCATCAACCTTAGCTGGCTGAAAAAAATGGGCTAATATAAAAATGTATAAAAGTCATCCTGTGTCTTAAACCACATTAACTAGTCTATGAGAACTTTTGAGAACATTAAATAACCTATGAAGTGTTTTGGTTGTGTATTTTAAAGAAAATGGACTATTGGGTTTTAGTGTTTGTTAGCCTCATAGCTTCACAACAAAAAGACAAAAACTTAATACACCAAACATGTCTTGGCCAATGATATACATTAGGTTAATAGAAAATTCTGTACATGTTGCAAAACAACCAAGTCATTTATCTGTCCACAGTCCGGCCAGCGGTGTATTGATGTGGACTGTTATGCAACAACACAGCAGTCTTGGATATCAGTCCTCTGTGTCTTGTTTGAGTTTTAGGCTTCAGCTTTTCAGTGATTGAAGTAAACTAGTACAGAAAACAGAAGTTTTAATATATCTAAAGTGCCGATCATTTTTGACTCACCCTCATATTTTATTATGAAAATATACTTTTTTATCTTTTCATGTTTCACATTTATATATCCCTCATCCACCACATATCAGAAATAGATGGCTTCTCCTTACACTCCTTTCTTTTTTAGTCTCAGAGTCTAATGAACTCACGGTCATTGTCGTGAATGATCTGGAAATTCTTAACGGACGCCTGAGTGACCCTGCCATGAAAGTTGAGGACGTATGATTGGGTGTCATCGTTCCACACTGGTGTCTTGTTGTGCAGCTCGATCACGCTCTCTGTGCTCTTGTTCTGCCAGCGGGCCAGCAGCGATTCGTGTTCCTGCGGAACAACAGTGGACAGATGTGAGGGGATTAGCTTTCCATTAGAACCATGAGCTTCAGATACTAATGCTAATACCTCCTATCTGAAATGCTAAAAGGTTAACAGACTGCTCAAAACCTAATCCTCAGCCACAGTCTTCAGCTACCAGTAAACACGTATACAATGACAATACCTGCTATTTTCTGTTTACATGGCGCTTGATAATACTTCATTTTCTCTGGATTAGGTGCTATAAAAATTAAGTGAACTCACATTCCGTGGTCTAATGCAGACCCGTTCATGATCCATGTTCATTCCAGGAATTATGACGCTCATCTTACGAGGTCCTTTAAACCCTAAAACATTGGTCTCCTGAGGAAAAGTGAATAGATCATTGATTGCAATATATAATAATAACAAGCTTGCAATATCATAACTGACCACCAGAGGTCTCTACTACTACACCTGAGAACAATACAGTTATGAAAAAGTCTGCTATGCCCACCGGGCTGGGAGCTGCCTCTGTGCTAGTGAGCAATCTTAAATGTTTTGAAATGTCAACTCACATAGCAAATGGCTGCCAGCTCCTGACGCAGGTTGCTGGCCTCCAGGCTGGAGGTGGTCTTCACTGGGTTCATCCCATTGTCGTACACTGTAAACTTTGTCCCCATTAGGTTTGACCTGTCAATGGAACATATGTTAGAAACACAGAGCTACAGCTTTGTGCTTCAGGCTGTTAACATTCTCCTTCAGTCCGAAAAAAATAATGAGTTTTCTAATTACTCTTGAAAACAAAAACCTTGTCTTGGGCCGTAAGTAATTAGAGTGTTGTGCGTGGTGATTAATTGATTTGTAGTCCCATTCCATTAATTTAAGGAAACTAAGACGTGAGCCTGTAATTACTCCAAATCGTGCATGGTTAGGGCCCTACCAGATTCACAGATGTGAAAATTAACTGCATGTTTGAAAAATTGAGTGTAGACATTATTTGGGTTCATATAGCCATGCAAAGGTTTCCCAGGCCTCAACAAAATGTGATGCTATATAATCCTGAGAGGGATCTTCACGCATAGCTAATTAATGTTTACTGGGTAAATGGAGTGACTCCAGGACATGGATTGGGAAGATTTCCTATCAAACTGTGTATGTTTTGTGTGTGTGTGTGTGTGTGTGTACTGGTTGCTGTAAAGTGCAATGTACAAGGAATGGGCAATATTAAATAAAAAGTGCAATAAACTTTGTTTTTATTAATATTTAAAAAAACATTATAAATATAAAATACTTTGAGACTAACTTTAGGTCTAAAACACTTTAGGTCAAATATGGCTTCTCACATTTTATAAGATGGCCATAAGGGGTCACTGGTGGTCAAAAATGCTTAGCAAGACATTTTCCATGAATGTGTTTTTCATTCTGCAGTCTGTGCTATTAGCTCAGCTTTAACACTACTGTATACCAACTACAGGTACTCACACTGTAGCTACTACTGCTAATGTATTTTAACTCTATTATATAACAACTACTCACACTGTAGCTACTACTGCTAATGTACTTTAATACTATTATATAACAACTACTCACACTGTAGCTACTACTGCTAATGTACTTTAACACTATTATATAACACCTACTTTGTACTCACAATGTAGCTACTACTGCTAATGTACTTTAACATTATTATATAACACCAACTACTCACACTGTAACTACTACTGCTAATGTACTTTAACACTATTATATAACAACTACTCACACTAGCTACTACAGATAATGTACTTTAACACTATTATATAACAACTACTCACACTGTAGCTACTACTGCTAATGTACTTTAATACTATTATATAACACCAACTACTCACATTGTAGCTACTACTGCTAATGTACTTTAACACTATTATATAACACCAACTACTCACACTGTAGTTACTACTGCTAATGTACTTTAACACTATTATATAACACCAACTACTCACACTGTAGCTACTACTGATAATGTACTTTAACATTATTATATAACAACTACTCACACTGTAGCTACTACTGCTAATGTACTTTAACACTATTATATAACACCAACTACTCACACTGTAGCTACTACTGCTAATGTATTTTAACTCTATTATATAACACCAATTACTCACACTGAAACTACTACTGCTAATGTACTTTAACACTATTATATAACAACTACTCACACTGTAGCTACTACTGCTAATGTACTTTAACACTATTATATAACACCAACTACTCACACTGTAGCTACTACTGCTAATGTACTTTAACGCTATTTATATAACACCAACTACTCACACTGTAGTTACTACTGCTAATGTACTTTAACACTATTATATAACACCAACTACTCACACTGTAGCTACTACTGATAATGTACTTTAACATTATTATATAACAACTACTCACACTAGCTACTACAGATAATGTACTTTAACACTATTATATAACAACTACTCACACTGTAGCTACTACTGCTAATGTACTTTAACATTATTATATAACACCAACTACTCACACTGAAACTACTACTGCTAATGTACTTTAACACTATTATATAACAACTACTCACACTGTAGCTACTACTGCTAATGTACTTTAACACT
>BRDA01004150.1:51674-61891 GCA_036984385.1 Crenuchus spilurus | reverse complement strand
TCTGTTCTGAGTAAAATATTAGATGTTGGCACCTCCACATCATTGTATTCAGTTTTTATTCACAATTTATTTAGTGTCCCAACTTTTTTGGAATCCAGTTTGTAAATTCATTGTTCTGCAATATTAGTTAGCATGTAGCATTATTCATATTTCAACTCTTTATTGATCTCATAATTCAGAGGATCTAGTGAACAGAAGAAAACAACAATCATCAGCTTTAGTAAAACTCAATTCTTTATTAATATGTTTATAAATATAAACACCTCAGATCTCATTCTGTTATTTTCACAAACACTCAGATAATGAGTCTCTTGAGGCCTCGTTCTCACAGATAAACAACAAATTTGCCTGTATCGGTCACAAAACATAACATCACTGGTTAAGACAGCTAAGAGTGTGATGATCAAATTGCCCAAAACATCACCTGAAGAAAGTTAATTGCTTAATTATCCAAGACAAAAGCTGAATGTGACTGAGCAAGTCACTGAGTTATCAAAGCTCTTTGCGAATGGGACTTAAAAAGGGCAAAGCAAAGGTCAGCAGCCCCTTTACAATCATCTATCCATATGAGCGCTGACAGGTTGAAGGGGTCAGCTGCCCATCTTAATCCACAATGTGTTAGATCTGAGAGAAAGAAAAGGGAAAGGGGGGTGGCTGAAAGGGTGAGGAGGGAAGGGCTAGTAATCAATCCCATGCCTTTGTGAATGAAGAACCAGGGTCCAAAGCATTTTGTAGTGTTAATGTCATTTTAATTGGATGTTCAAAGTGATGTTCTCTCTACAATTATTTTTTTCCCATCATGCTCTTGGGAAATCAGCCTTTGGCTGTTAATAAAGATAGACACAAAACACACAGATACACAAAACACACACCTGTAAACCAGACCTGGTCATGATCCATAAATATATGGATATGCAAACTCATCTTGGCAGTTACATAGTTACTACCCAATAAGACACGTGTAGTTTGACTAAAATAATGACAGAAATAAACTGATTTTATTGTATTTTTAATTAACCATTATACTGAAAGCTTCCCCAGGGAGCCAAAAGAGGTTCTTCTGTGGTACTGTTCCAGACAACATATATGGACAAAAATATTGGGACAACTGTTCATTCATTGTTTCTTACGAAATCAGGGGGATTAAACAGAAGTTATCTTGCTTTTGTTGGAGTGTTTCTATTATCCAGTAAAGCTTTCTGCTAGATTTTGAAGCACTGCTGTGGGAATTTGATTACATTTAGCAACAAGAGTGTTAGTGAGGTCGGCATATTGGCTGATCACCACCACCACCTCATCCCCAACTCCACCAATTCATCCCAAAATTATTGGATGGCACAGAGAACATAGTTCCACCTTTAAAAATACTGTCGTTCATCAGAGAGGTGTTAAAAACACCTCAGACAGGCTTATCTCATGACAAACCAGTGAGGTATTTTGAGCAGAAAATGTGACTGACATTTCTAGACCCTCAGGCAAGTTGCTAACTTGTGGAAAAGGGGCATAATATGGGACCGTTAATGTTTTAAAAGAAAAAGTGGTAGGAGTTAAATGTGTGTGTCTACAAGATTTACAGCATTTAGATATACAGGGTATATATTTTCAAGGCATTTCAGATTATTTCAGACAATGTGGGCAATCAACAGGTTTGGGAGTGGCTATTGGAAGGGGCAATCAAATATCAGGAGTGTTGGATTTGCTCCTGGATAGGAACAAAAATGCAATTAATCGCCATAATGAAGAGTCTCCAGGTCTTTGATCTGAGACTCACAGAGAACATAAGGGTGACTACTGCTGATCAAACATCTGCTGATATTGTAGTACTGACTGGTCTGTCAGTTACAGACTGTGATTTGCGCTTGAGGCTTTGAAGAATAATATAGCAAACATAACCCCCCCCCTTCATCTATCCACTCTAAGCCAGCTCCACCATGCTGAGCTTCTCTTTCTCAGCACAGCTGAGGGTATGTTCTCCTCCTTTAATCTGCTCTGGCTGCCAACATGCAGGTGCTGCTTCGGCATCTGAATGAGGACAGATGAGCGCTCACACACAGCAGTAATGAAGCAAATTACAGCTTCGAAGGTGCTCAGCCAGGTGTGCTAAGCCACACATGCTAACTTATGCAGAGTTTGCTTTGAAAACCTCGCCGGAAACTTACCTTAGTTTCCCAATGAAGCTCTCTCCACCTCTTGATAGGTCTGTAGGATCGATGGAGATGAGGTAATTAGATGTTTTGCTCTTCTTTCTCTTTCTCCCGGCTAAGAGGAACACCTAAAACACAGGAGAATTTAATTAGCCACATGAGAAACATCAAAACATCAGATCAGAGGCTAGAGGTCTTACAAAAACAAGGCTTGTGAGATTATTTAAGCATTACCACAACTGAAAATTTTTACAGATTGAGGCATATTTAAGGTAAGTCTTAGCAAATGTATGATGCTTAAATGACAATAAATCACCACTGATAGCAGCCAAAGCCCCAACATAATATAAAAGCCACTGAAGCTAAGCAGGTTTGGGTCTGGATAGGACTTGGATGGGAGACCACCAAGGAAAAGCTTGCAAGGTAGTGCTGGAAGTGGTGGGAACTATTCCTGTGATCGCAATGCCCCAGTATAGTGATGAGGAGGTCCTGATTCTCGGAGGTCAGAAAAAGCTCCCTGGCCATTTGCTTTTAAAGAGTAGGACTATTACCGGAATGTCTTAGCTAAATGTCCCACTCCTAATCATCTGCATCTTTAAAAACTTATTGGGATTGGATTAAATGTACATGACGGTCCTGGGGTATTTCTTCTTTTACAGGAGCTCCTCTGTGATTTTAATCATGTCCAAATTTACAATGTCTGTGTCTTTTCCCCTGATCCTCTGACAAACAGGCTGAATTATATACTGTTTTTAGGTAACTGAGAGCTCATCTTATCATTTTAGTCTTGTCTGTAGGCAAATCTTTTTCAGGCAGATATCTTCTCATGTTGAAAAATAGATTTTTGTATGCTGCTATTAGCTGTATTTAGTCTTTTAAATTGTGGAAATATCAAATAACCTTCATAATTTACAAACCAACAAATATTAAAGCTTTTTAGTCAATTAGTTTATTTAATTTAGTCAAGTCAATTAAATCTTTAACAACCTCAGCAAGAAGAATTTTAATTATTATTATTTTGGGTGGGGTGGTGTGTGGGACAATAATAAAACAGCCAAAGAGACCACAGGTTTTTTTTTTTAAGTACACTTCAAACATACAATGAGATGTCACTTTATGGTAAAATCAGAAACTACAAATGCAAAAACTATGCAAATACTGTGTGGTTCACTCAGTTTACTCCATGTGGTGGCTACAAAGCATTGCTAGTTTGCATTCAGACAAGAAAATGTTGCATTTCTAGTGACCTTTAGCGGATGTTTTTAGCTTAACATACCTCTACCAATTGGTAGAGACAACACAACCTGATTGTGCCAAGTTCAACACCTTCTTCAATAGGATATAATGAGTCAGATGAGCTCTACCAAATGGTTGAGCAGAATGTTAAATGGTTAAAAATCTACTTTGTCTGGATGGAAGATCAACCATACTCTACCTGAGCATTATTTCGAGGTAAAAAACTAAAATCCATAAGAAAGACATGATACGGACTCATACAGGTTTATTAAAGAATAATACAGACTTATTAAAGAAGTGATTATAATCACAGCTATAGTTATAAATGATCTGTCAACATATTATTATGTGATACAGACATCCATGTTTGTAAAACCCTACAACCATCCAGAAATATTCCAAAATGAACAGGGCTTTAGTCTCTCATCACCTCTCTGTCTAATAACTAATGTGAGTTGACAGTTCTGGGACCGGCTGCAGGTGGATGCTGACCACTTAAAGTAGTTGAGGTAACTCTGTAATGTGCATGCCAAATACTGTAGTCATAATACCAGAATTTTGATTTTGATATCAATACCAATTATAGTATCACAGCACCTGATACCAAATCAATACTCAGGCTATAAATTAAACACATGATGTTTTTAATGTCAAAATCTTTCTTTAAACAAAGACACATTTCTACATTTTTACAGCTTAAACCTCTGAAGTCATCACTCCCACTGGCGCCATATTAACAAAATTCTGCAAAAACCCTTATATAACTCTGTGAGATTTTATCCTAGACACAAAACTAAACATACCTCAGAAACCTTAAAGGCTCTACTTTTTAAATACATGCAGCTTGAATCAAAACATATTTTTAGATTCTTGTGAGAGGAGTTTAAACAAGCAGAGACACAGTTTTCATAGCAAGTCAGACAGCTGCCCATTTTTCCCACCAAATGATGCAACCTGTCATTTATATGATAATGACATGGTAATTCCAGACATAACATTGGTGGAGTACCAGCTGTGTAATGTGTGGAATATGCAAACACACCCCATCAAACAAAAGAGCTCTGACCTGAACAAAGACCTCTCACCTTGAGTTTTCATCTCATAAATATTTCATCTAAGAACTACTGAATAAGTGAAACACCTCAAGTCACATTTGTTAAGCTTTAGAAATAAAACCACATACAATTTCTAAAAACTATAATGAGCAGTGTGTAGCCAACACCTCCGTTTATTCAGTTCTGAGCTCAAAAGTATTGGCTAGAACTGCTTAGAGTGTTTTCACAATATATCAGCACATCTGAAAATAGGTTTTTGGAAAGTTTAGAGCAGATTTAATTATAATTAGATTTATGACACTCTTACTGGGTTGACATTTTTGTTACTGAGTTTGTGCTGAACAAAAGCCTGTATAACACTTTGGGGAAAAAATAATTTTAGTTGGTGTAATTTGTAAAGAAGTCAAGGCATGTTAGACTACATCAGAATGTCTGAAATACCTTCAGACTCCAGGGGGTTAACATGCCTGTTCTTTTTTAAATGTAATCCATACAGAACTCTTCAGAAAGTATCAACAGTATTGAAAGTAAGAGTTTAGAATTGATTGTCAAATTTGAGTTTTAAACATTTCAAAACTTTTAATTCTTGGTCTAGTCTCAAATGTCCAAGGCTTTAGGAAGCCTAGAAAAGTGCTGTAAAAATGTAACTATGTAATAAAAAGCTAATGGTTTTTGAGTGTGAGCCCTCTCCATTGTTTGCCTGCCTCTGATGTGAGACATTAAAGTTCTCAATTATCCTTGTGGACACAGCACAGGACGCTGGTTATTTCACCCTGAGAAATGTGCAGCGATCCGTGTATAATGTATCAGTGCACAGTACAGGAGGAAGTGTTCCTGGTGTGAATGTCCTAGACAACAAACTCCATTCAAAAGATGCAACTGTGAAAAAAGCACATGTCCATGCAAATCACATCACCACCTGATCAGGGGAAAAGAACTGCATCCTGGACATGTTTATTTAATCTAAATTTCCTCATATCTTCATTAGTGTTTAAGTTATTCACCACTGAATGGGTTTTTGAATGGGTCTTTAGGTAGCTTAAAATGGGAGTTAAAGCTTAAGATTTTCTCCTACACAAACATCCACATCTGGTTCCTACCAAAGATGACTAAGCCATCAGAAATAAGAGAAGAACAACAGAAGCTAATTTTACAGCCCAACAAAATTTGGTCTCCTTCTTCATAATCAACTCTTGACTCTCCAGTTCTTCAGCGAAAAAAAGAAAAGTGCTTCTGATTGGTAGTGTAGATTAGGCCTTGATTGTTGGAACATAATAACAGCTCTGCTACCCTTCAGTCAAATGAATTGGCCAAACTGAAGCCAATACACTCCACTCAGATGAATGGTGGCTGACTTTACTGACCTTCTTGCCGTCTTCCCTTTCCAGGTGGAGGTAGTAAGTAGGGTACATGCCCCTGTCCATGCCCTTCTTGTCTCGTGTGATCCTGCATTTGACTGTTACTCCCTGCGGGGCTGGCCTCAGGGTGAACTCCTCCAGATCTCCCACATCAATGGGCGGCTCATTGGCCACTGGAGTAGAAGCAGAGGCAGCCTCCTGTAACACAGATCACAGAGATCAAGAATTAAAGGAATCCAGCATTTCTTAATCTACTGCATGTCAAGAAGAAGGTCATTGATCTCAAATATCCTGTGTTTAAAACTCAAAGCACCCCACCTCACCTCCAACTCTTCCTAAATGTACTAGATAGAGCAAAGAACACAGTTTCACTGCTCCACAGCTCAATACTGGGCTTTACACCCCTCTAGACCACATCTGGCATTAGATGCCAATAGGTCCATGTTTTATCCTATTCTATTGGCAGTACTTCTTAACAGAAACTAGACAAGCTGTGTGTGTATTTGTACATCTGTGTAAACTTAAATGAGCTGAATGCATTTGTTAGAACAGGTGTCCACAAATATTTGGACATATTGTGGCCATTGCCTGAACTGTTTTGGTACAAAATAGCTTTAAAATATGTGCAGGGTGGACACATCATTGCAAAATAATTTACCAACATCAATATGTACATATAAAACCTCCAAACACTAACCATTAGGCATTATTAGTGAAAGACCTATCAAAATAACTCATAGCAGACACTCTTGTTGTCATGTGCCATTTTTAGCCGGGAAGCTGAATCCAGGCCAGCTGAATTTCAGCACTAGAGGGAGGGGACAGCTCCCTGAGGATGTACATGTAAGCAGTTGTGACTAAAAGACAGGCCGGTGACGTCTGCAGGGTGTACACCAGGGACATCACTTCTGCATCACACACACGTACATGCACACACGCACACACACACACATGCGCACGCGCGCGCACACACACACACTGCCCGTTGTGTTCATTAACTCCTGCAGACTTGAAGGCCGAAAAGACTTCCGCCGGTGACTCAGGTGTGGATAAAGAAAAAGTCAAGGAGAACCATTCATTCTGAACATGAACAAAAATCTTCACAGAGCTCAGCTCCAGACATGACTGATGACAAGTCTGCAACACCACAGACATAAGAAACCCATTCATTCTGCAGTATATCAAAGTATGAAGTTGCCATAGGCGACCACTGACTGAGACATTCAATTTCAAGGAGTACCAACAGGGTGTCTAGTTGGACCACATTAACACAATGCCGCATACCAACACAGTGTCTGCACTGGCTTGTCACAATAGCAGAGCGTGTGCAAACATGTGCACTACTGAAGCAGAGGGCTGTCATTTAACCTGCCAGCATCTATTCCTCAGTAGCTTCAGTACTTTTTATTTTCTAGAATACACACAAAACAGGAGTCATATGAAAGCTGAAATCATCTTCTTTCTTCTCATGGTGTCCATTTGTTCTTATTTTAAAGATTCTACTTCATGTGCCAACTTTTTGGAATAAGCATAAAAACACCAATGTCTGAGTGCCAATCAAATAGAACTATGCCGAAGGGCGCCCTCTTGTGGAATTATGGGATGAACCTACATAATGTCACTTCAGTGCGGTGCAGCCTTAAATAAATAATTTCTGGGACTAAACATGTTTTTTGGTCTTCAGTAAATGATAAGCACGTTATTATATTACAAATTATAAACACATTTTCTGATCATTCAGAGGGTTCTTAAAAAAAAAGATCAATATTTTGTATTTATTTCATGTGTTGCTGTATAAAAACTTTGCGATTTAGGGATGCAGAGCTTAAGCTCTGTGAGGAAAGACAGAAAATGACAGTGTGACTTTCATCAATAGCAATGGCTAGTTTCAGTGGAGCACACTGGATAGAAGACATAAAATTAACAATCTGTCAACAACTAAATTGAGACAGAGTTTAGAGCAGACGTGTTATTAATTACTAATTATAAGTCATGTTTGTAATTATGGGTGTTTTTATTCCAGACGATTTGCTGGAAATTCTGTTAAAATTGCTTTTCAGTGCATTCAACTGGACTCATAATCTATAATGGTTTACAAGTTTGTCCTTTGTGAGTGCCCTTTTTCTGACTATGGACAACCATGCCCTGCAATGACTTTTACTTCAATACACTCATCCGGAAATGGATACAGAGTTGATTTATATATGACAAATAGCAACATTGTTAGCAATATGCAAAAAAGACCAATTAAAGAACTTTTCCACAAGTTCATCCAGTTCACTGTGGGTCTTAATAAAACATCTGTGACATGCACTGTTTAAAATATTAATAGGTTTAATCATCATAACAGCTCCGTTACAGAGCCTTTCTAGACAATCTTCCAACAGCTTGTAAAGAGGGTCTAGCCAATCAGAATTAAGCTCTGTCGTCATCACAGTCTCAACACTTAGTGATACATGAGAGTCAACTCTCATTTGAGAGGGTTTTGCTCCAGATTCTCAGGTGTCAGGTGCAGCAGGCTGTGGACCCGTTACAGTTTGCATACCAGGAGAACATGGGTGTGGATGATGCAGTACTCTACATGATTCACAAGACCCTCTCGTTCCTGGATGGGACAGGGGGATATGTGAGGCTCATGTTTTTTTATTTTACCAGCACCTTTAACACAATCAGGCCTCAGATCCTGAAGGAACAGCTGGAGAAGATAGGTGTGGATTTATGTTGATAACATGGATTTACAACTACCTTACAGAGCGTCCACAGTATGTCAGGCTGGGTGATTACAGTTCTGAGACAGTGGTGACCAACACTGGGGCTCCCCAGGGTACAGTATTTTCACCTTTCCGCTTTACTCTATATACTGCAGACTTCAAACATGTGTCTGAACTCTGTCACATCCAGAAATATTCAGATGACACAGCAGTTGTAGCATGTACTAGAGGTGGAGATGAAAGAGAGTACAGAGATCTGGTTGCTGCCTTCACAGCATGGAGCAAGAGGAAATGCCTTCTCATTTAATGCACTAAAGACCAAGGAGATGATTGTGGATGTGGAAACATCCCCATCAGCTTGTTATCATTGAGGAACAGAACATTGAGAATGTTCAGTCTTATAAGTATCTCGGAGTCTATCTGGACAACAAATTGGACTGGTCGGTGCATACAAGGGCATACACTCTAGTGCATATAAGAAGGGACAGAGCAGGCTTTACTTGCTTAGGAAGATTAAATCATTCGATGTCTGTAATGAGTTTCTGCACACATTTGATCATTCTGTTGTGTCGAGTGCTGTCTTCCTTGGTGTTGTCTGCTGGGGAAGCATCATTTCTGTAAAGGACAGGAACAAGCTTATAAGGAAGTGTGTGTCAGAGTTGGGTGGGAGAGTGGACTCTGTGGGTGAGTTAGTGGAGAAGAGGATGAAGTGTTTAATGCGTGGCATCCTCAATAATAGCAGACATCCTCTGCATGGGACTTTGGCAGCTCAGAGGAGCAGTCGCAGTGATAGAATCCTCTCTCTGTGCTGTAGAACTGAGAGTTTCCGGCGATCATTCATTCCTGTGGGAATTGGGCTGCTGAACAACACCTGATAGTTGTACTTATTAACCATCACAAGCACTTTAATTGGGTATTTTATGTTCTGTATATTATGTGTGTTTGTATTATTTATTGTGTGCTGTTGGACAAATGAATTTCCCCATTGGGGATTAATAAAGTATCTATCTATCTATCTATCTATCTATCTATCTATCTATCTATCTATCTATCTATCTGTCTATCTATCTATCTGTCTGTCTGTCTGTCTGTCTGTCTGTCTGTCTGTCTGTCTGTCTGTCTGTCGACTCCCCACCAATATCCACTTTTACATAAAAGCAAAACCCACATTCAGCCACTCGTAGCTGGATTATAATCACAACAGTGATATAACAACTTAACAGCGAAAACACAATAACACAGAAATATTAACTAGCACTAATCAGGCAGCTACTGATATACATAGAGCAGCTTTAAGTCCAAAAACACTGTAAAGTTCTACTGAGTCTCTTTTAACATCAGCACAAATCACAAAGCTGAAGCATCTTATTTGCAATTCTTAACAGGTGCAGGAATGTAACTGCTGCACCATTTAAGGTGGAATAGGAAATTGTTAGTTGAATTAATGTAAATGTTGAGCCATTTAAGCTGGAATGGGAAATTGTCAGATGAGTTTGTGTAAATGTGTAACACTTGACAGTTAAATCAGATGCTCGCAGATACAATAAGAGTCAGATTTAATCAGATACACAATATACAGCAAGACATAGCAAAATACTGAAAAGGGTAAGCCAAAGAACATAGCCATAGGACAGAAATAGGTCAAAAACTAGAAAGTCATACAACCAAGTAGGGATGCACCGATACCGATACCAGCATCGGGTATCTGTCTGA